>JAUZSX010308949.1:0-26503 GCA_034780655.1 Idiosepius hallami | reverse complement strand
TTGTTGTTGTTGTTGTTGTTGTTGTTGTTGTTGTTGTTGATGATTTTATCACTGTTATTATTATCATCAATATTCCCATCGGAATATTGGTATTACAATTGTTTGTTTATTGATTGCCCTATTATTATTATTATTATTATTATTATTATTATTATTAAACGGTTACACGCACACATTCGTGTGCACGATTGTAGACTAAAAAATGTCTACGCCAAAAAACGACAAAAAAAAACCCAAGCCAAAAAGCCCTTAAAATTTGACAAATAAGCCCCAATTGATGGAAGTGGATTTCACTGTTATTTCCAGATGTGTTTTATATCAACGCATTTGTAAACTTGTCGTATTTTAGACATCATAACTAATTCGAGACTTGGGTGGCCGAGATAAAGAATTACTCATGTGGTTTGGAAAAGAAATAGACAATCTTATAAAAGAGAATATATGTATGACAATTTGGTTAGCTGTTTGGTTGGCTTATTAATTGGTTGGCTTATTAGTTGGTTGGTTGATTTATTAGTTGATTGGCTTATTAGTTAGTTTGTTTGCTTATTAATTGGTTGGTTGGCTTATTAGTTGATTGGCTTATTAGTTAGTTTGTTGGCTTATTGGTTGGTTTGTTGGCTTAATAATTGGTTGGGTTAATAATTGGTTGGTTTGCTTATTAGTTGATTGGCTTATTAGTTAGTTTGTTTGCTTATTAATTGGTAAGTTGGCTTATTAATTGGTTGGTTTGCTTATTAGTTGATTGGCTTATTAGTTGGTTGGTTGGCTTATTAGTTTGTTGGCTTATTGGTTGGTTTGTTGGCTTATTAATTGGTTGGCTTATTAGTTGGTTAGTTTGCTTATTAGTTAGTTTGTTGGCTTATTAATTGGTTAGTTGGCTTATTTGTTGGTTGGTTGGTTGGCTTATTAGTTGATTGCTTTCCTGTCTAGTTGGTTGAATGGAAGGATTGTAGACTGGCCAGTTGATAAGATAGTTGATTGGTTTGTTTTCTAACTTTATTTTTGATTCATTAACTGGCAAGTGTTTTAATTTGTTAGATCGATGGATGGATGGATGGATGGATGGATGAATGGATGGATAACAGAATGATAGATTGGTTGGTTAGGCGAATAGTCGATCGGCCTAATGGTTAGTTGGTTGATTAGCCTACAGACTGTCTGGCTTTATAATATTGTGCGGTATATGATTTGTAGAAATGCATTTCAATGTATCAAAAACGAACTTTGATCTGATCTTCTGATTCTTTACTCAATTTTGATTTTTATAGATATTCCATCTGAAGTATTTATCGCTCCTATTCAAAGATGTGAGACAGAACTTCTCGTGAACAGCTTCAAGATGTCGCTTCGTTTGCGTGCAAATGAACTCCTTAATTGTTTTTATTTATTTATTTTCTGTTTTAAAACACTTTAATATTTGATAATAATAGAGAAACACTAATAATATTATGATATATTATTATATATACTATTTATTTGGGCAGCGACGGTGGAGCATTGGTAAAAGCTCTGGCTCTGGAATCGTATTACGCGAGTTCAAAACCCAGTCAAAACCATTACATTCACTTTAGCTGCCTCGGATAGATGGGGCTCGTTAACTCGGGAGAGCAGCTCACTTATGTGAAGGATAACACCGAATGTAAAAAGCCCGGGTAAGAGCACGTAAAAATGGCCTTGTGCCAAACTTGGGTTGGTTCTCACCAAGTAAATATAATATCCAGTGACCAAAGACCAGGTAAAACCAATTAACATGCCACATAAAAATATAAATAATGAAAATAATAACATAAGATCTGTATTTCTTTTTCTTTTTTTAAAAGTATGAAAATAAGACTTAAAACGTATTTAGAAAAAAAATTATAATCTTTAAGAAAAAAAAGAAAAAAAGACTAGAATTTTTTAGGTCAAACTATATTTTATCTGATAATCAGAAATTAATAATAATAATAATAATAATAATAATAATAATAGTAGTAGTAGTAGTAATAATAAAAAGTTGTATGAAAAGAAAAATGATAAAAATAATGACCAAACAATCAGGTATTTTTCAAGTGATTCTGTATAAAATCTTGAATTACATTAAATTTAAACCTGTTTCTGTGATGAAAAAAAAGAGTAAATCACTAAAGAAGCTAAATAACTATAAGAAAGCTAAGATGAAAAATATTAATAATGATTTTGTAATCATAGTATAATGTATTAAAGACATTGGATATTCTAGGAATATTGATCAATATAAAAAAATGTTTTTTTGGAAAATAATGTCTATGATACACAAGACTAATTAGATAAACATTATTTTTATACACATTAATTCTATAGTTTTTTTAATAACACAAGTTGCATTATTTAATCCATAGTTGGAGGGAAGATAGGGATTCATACTTTTGCCAAGGGTATTACGAGACATGTCAATGTAGACGGAACAAATTGGATTCAAACCCGTGTACTATGGTTTCGAAGTCTATGCACTGGTCGATGTCAACCACCCCACATTTTAAGTAATCAATCATAAAAATTGCTTGAAAAATGCAGCTGCTGCATCGAAAACGGTGTGAGTTTTATTTTTCTAATTTTTAGCCAAACCTAAAATTTTTTGAGTTGCACAGGCGGGCAATGCCAGACTGTGCTGCTAGTGCATTTATAAACATCAAATGATTTTTTTGTAACAAAAAAAACAAACTATAATAGATTTTAAAGAATCTTGATAACAAATGAAATAAAATTTGATCTCGTGCTAAGAACTAAAATAAAATGAGAACTACAACAAAGAAGAACTATTTGCCTTCAGCACTCATTAATTAGAAAATGTACTGATTGTCACTTAGCTAAATGGGCTTTATAACAATAAGTTGTTTCAATTTGAAATTAGGTTAAATAAACAATTCTCTAATCAGTGAGTATTTTTTAATGACATTCCTTGTAAAACTTTTGGGCAGTGGGATTTGTGCAATGGATTATATGAGTTCAAATCAAAGTCAAAACTAATCTCAGATGTGGATTGTTAACTCAGGAAAGTAACTCATCTAATACTAATTACAAAAACCAGGGTGGATGAGAACTGTTAATTCCATAAAAATAACTCAACTAGGTGAAAGGTAACACTGATTACCAAAGCACATAAAACTGGCCTTGTGCCTAACTTGGGTTGTGCTCAATCAAGTAGATATATGCTTGCAAAACTTTTATCAAGTTTACATTCTATGTGAATTGGTTTTTCAGATTTTTGTTTATTAATATCTTCAAATTTTAATCAATAAACCCTTCAACCTTCTTTAAATGATCAAACTCAGGAATCCTTGTGTCATAGTAAAAAGCATCCACTGAACTTTCAACATAACCCTTAATTCAATAAACAGTAGTAGACGTTCCTCATTGTCTTAACCATCACCTGGTAGAAGTGTTGAGCCTTTGGAATGTATTCTTAATTAATTGAATCTATTCTTAATTAAATGTATTCCTAATTAATAAAATATATTTGTAATTAATTAAATGTATTCTTAATTAATATAATGTACTCTTAATTAATCAAATGTTTTCTTAATTAGTTAAATGTATTCTTAATTAAGTAAATGTATTCTTAATTAATTGTATTCCTAATTAATTAATTGTATTCCTAATTAATTAAATGTATTCTTAATTAATCTAATGTATTCTTAAATAATCTAATGTATTCTTAATTTATCAAATATATTCTTAATTAATTAAATGTATTTTTAATTGATTAAATGTATTCTTAATTATGAAATCAAAGATTTTTATTTGTGGGTTCATCAACCAAAATATTGTAAAGATAACAATAATAAAGATGAGAACAATAGTCTAAAAATATGCAATACAACCAATATATTTCTTTGCAAAACATCATCAAGGAATGCCACATTAGCAAAAAAAAGGTTGGTGACATTTGCAAAACTGAAGTTTGTTTTTCAAGTCAATGTTTTTGATTAATTTTGATTAATCTTTCATGGATATTAAAAATAAAGGTTTGCTATTTCTATAAAAAAAGGTTATCTCACACTTTTTGACTTATTCATCTGCTTTTAAAATTATTACCAAGTGTAATTTTAATAAACTTTTGTGTGTATATTAAAAATATTGGTTGCCTTTCCTAAAAATGGGCAAACCGTCCTTAGAATTCAATCGGCAATGCTATATACATACAGGGTGTCCCAAAAGTCAATTAGGAATTGATGAATTGCCCTGGGATTCTCAGAGCCCTAAAATCTGTAACTTTGTTAACGAAACAATTCAAATAAAAATGGGCTTCATCAAATCAACTCTTGCAGAAAACTTTGCTCATTTCAAACAAGTTGTTGCATTTTGAAAATCTTCAGGTGACTTTCTGGACACCCTGTATAAAGTAAGCAAGTATGAACTAGGTATTTTTGTGTGTAGTTAGGATCAAGATTTGCACCTGTAAGTTCTTGATAACTGTTTAGATCTTGTAATGGAATGATTGGCTATATAAATATAAATATATATCCAAGAACATTTGCAGAAGAAACAAAATTTTTTTACTACCATTCAGTATGTACTAAAAGCATTGCTCAACCTTGCTCTGGCATAAGAGATTTGCTACTAAGGTAGCCTATTATACAGGAAACAGTATGCTAGTAAAGAAGTAATGCTCTTCAAAATGTTAATTCAAATTGCAATTCTCGAAATGTAAGTTGTCACTGTGCTATGCAAATTTCATTGATTTGAATCATACTTTACAAATTGGATTGAATTTGCTTTGCTTTGATGCTTACTTGCTTGTTTAGACCCAAAATTGGTAGAGACTGCAAACATCAAATGTTTCAACTTTGACCTTTTCTTAGCTGCTAAATTTTTGGCAAAATAAACTCATTAAAAAGTATTCCTCGAGTCTCAATAGCCTAAATTGAAATTTTATACATATAAAAGTAATTTATATGTAAGTTTCTTAATTATTAGGGGGATCTGTGAAGCCAAGGAGTCTTGTGGTGTGGTGCAGCCCCTAGGGAGCTTGCACCTTCCGCAATTTCGGGGTCTGCGGGGGCCCTAAGCACAACCCTGTTTACATGAATGATTTAACAAATGAATTACTTCTGGAAAGTTCATTCTGAAACAAAAAATGTTGGTTAAAAAAAGGTAGCAACTTTTTGCTAAAACCAAATTGTAAAGATTTTTCTTCTTTAAATGTTAGTGGCTTCTTCACTGGCTTTTGATTCGTCTCGAATTTTTGACCCACACAGCCCGCACATACTCATTGATGACCCAGCCACCAGCCACCACCCACTACTCATGACCCGTTGCTAAAGATTATAATAGAGTAAAAAACTAAAACTATATAAAATTTGTCGTTTTCGTTGCATTTTTTTTCCATAAAAAAATCTAACTTACTGACTAAAGTTATTGACCAAAAAAGCATTGAACATTTTAAATCTTGTTTAAAAATTGTGCTTCAATTAAGTTAACATTGAAATCAAATTAACAATTCCTAATTTTGTTTTCCTTGTGACTTTTCGTGTTTTTAAAAATTAAGTCAGTCAGCCATTTATGTGAGTGTCTACTGTTGTTGTGTTACTGTTGTTGCTTGCATTTAACAAAATTCATGTTTTAAACAAGAAGTACATTTATGTCTTGTAATTTTTTAAAAGCAAAAAACTGTTAATTCATTATTTAATTTTTGTTGATTTTATCGTTTTTTTTTTAAAAATGTTAACTTGTCAATTTAAACAAATTCTATTTGGATGACATTATTTTCATATGTTTACAATACACAATAAAACTATTTTTTGGATGGTTGTAATAAATAACTTGTTTCTTTGTTGCTGATTTAACAATTACTAAAAATACATCTGTTTTTATTTTAAATTTAAATCATTTTCTTTTTAAATAATTTGATTCAAGATGGTTTTAGATGCTGAAAAACCCTAAACTTTATTTAAACTTAAAAAAAAAGCTGTGCCTGCCTGTGTGTGTTTTAATTTTTAGTTTTATAAAAAATTAAATTTAATTCTTTACTGAAAAAAATAAAAAACAAAAACAAACTATTCTATTATAATTCTATTTGTAAAAAAAAAATCATAAACCATCCTAAATAAAAATGTATTTTAACGTCATTGCATTCATAAGAAGAAAAATATATTTATTGATAGAACTCACTGAATAACCGAACAGAACAAAATCACAGTTTGTTTATTTCTCTAAAATAAACAAAAACATGTTAAATCAAATTAAAAAAGTTAATTCTTGATCATTTTAGGCCTTCTTTTGTAATTTTTTTTATTTCTCTTAAATATATATATATATATATATATATATATATATATATATAGCTACGTAAAGGCAACAGACTGGTTTAAAATCTATTTTTGAAATTATTGAATGAATGACAAAACGTGACAACATAAAAAAATAATCCGAAAATGAAACTAAATAAATCTATCCTTTCCAGTTCTGACATTGATATGCAAACAAACAAGACAAAATCTGGTCATCTCAAAAACAAAAAGCAGTTAGCAAAAGTTTACTTACCTCTTTGAATAGCAACAGAATATCTAATCATCCAGTCAATTCAAATATTTTGTGGTTCCATTCCAGAAACAAAAAATTTTACAATTTACGACAGAATGCAACAAGCAGACATGATTCAAGGCAAGACGAGTAAATGCGGTGTAAATGGACAATAGTTAGCTATTTCATAAAAGACCGCCTCTCATTACCTATGTTGAATATAAACACGAGACACGCCCCCCCTGTCAACGAAACAATCAAACGAGAAAATTTGGGGGGTAACTTTGGTTATGAATGTTTTTTCTCTTCTAGTACAACGTGAGCAAATGATTAGTTTTACTTATAAAAATAATTCCTATTAGAAATTAATAATTTTAGACCACTAATGTTGTTTATTACTTTCTCACGCGTCTTTGTGAGTGAGACTGACTGGTGCTGGTGCTGGTGCAATGGTGTGGGTGTGCACACGCCCACAATTGTTTTGTTTATTTTGAAATTAGGAAAGATTTATTGAAGAAGGAGATTAAAAAAATCATTTGAAATAGATCAAGAGTATTTTTAATTGGTTTCTGATAAAAAAAAAACGGTTTAAAAGAAAAAGTTATTTGGTCAAGTTACATAAAAAAATGAAATAAAATATGCACCCACCAACCATCATAAAATTGAGTGAATCTATCATTGAATATTCTCCTAAGGTTGTTTCCCTTGAGCTACATTAAGATGGAGTTACCTCTGCTTATAAAAACCCACTTGTGTGATTTTTTGGTGCTCAAAAGCTGGAGCTGGAGGAAGCAGTCAGTTCGCAGTTCAGTTGTTGTTTGTCGTTGTTGTTTTTAGAAATTAATCAAGAAGCAGCCACCCACCACCCACCACCACTCTAATTTGGCATTTACTAAATACGATTGCATTTTAGTTTTAGACATTGAAAATGAAATGATGCATTGTCAAAAGTTTAATCGATAAACGAAAATTACTTGATTGCTTCTTGGTTGGTTTTTGTTCAGTTACCCTCGTATTTGAAATGAAGTCAACGTTTAAAAGGGAAAAAAAAAATAAAATAAAAAGGCAGTTAAATATCACTGACATGTATGTAATTAATTCATAAAAAAGGATATAGAGACTTTTTTTTATTTTTAACTTCAGGTCAGTTATCTTTCACCTAGGGTGGATAAATCTATCGGGGACACTTACACCGTGTCAAATATCACTTTTACTTTTTCATTACTGCTCACACGATATTACAAAATATTTTTTATTCTTATATTGAATAAGTATCCTTTTTGTGTTTTAATTTGTTTTTTGTTTTGTTTTTATATTAAGGTTCATTCCAAAATTATAAAATTTTAAGTCTTTAGACCCAAAATTGGCAGTTAGTTTAGTAGAGTCTGGTGGTTGGTGTGGTGTGGTGTTGTGTTTGCTGGTGTGGACTGGAGTGTGTGGTCACTGGTTGGTCTGGTCCTTAGACAAACGAAGTCACTTTTAAAGATTTATATTCAGATAGAAGGAAAAGAATTTATTATATAACTAACTGTGATTCACAATAAAAACATCTTTCTGGCATGATTATTACATTGGCATCTTTTTATTTTCTCTTATTTATAATGACAAATTTTATTTGGGTTTAATTTTGACATTTAATGAAGCAAAACATTTGTATGGTTTAGGGAAGTTGTCTACCTTAGCTAAGATGCAATATGTGACATAGGACTATTTATTGCACCGGCACATATTGAAACAACACCGTTTTTCAATGGTATTTTGTAACTTTGTTTTCATAGAAATTACAAACAAATTTTATGAACAATGTCTGGAATAAGTTCGGCTTCGGTAAGATTAAGTTTTATCCGTAAAGTGGAATGAGAGCTGTCTGTGTCTTCTTATTTGATTTTAGATAACAAAATTTAAATATTTTACCAACAACTATTTAAAGCATGTTTTCACATTTTATTCGTAACTCCAAATCCTGTTTTCATCTAAATATTTGATAGCTACCAACCAAAAAAAAAAATAGCTATTTAAATTGTTTTATTTAAAAAATATTGACTTATGTGTATTTTCTATTTTCTAAAAGTGTATTTATCAAAATAAAAATTATATTGGGATTGTTAGATTTAGCGAGTCAGTCCAGCTAACAACACCCCCCAGTCAATATCGGTCAGTTCCACTGACCCAGACCAAGGCCCACTTATGTCGTAGGCCTCGCCCAGACCCACTGCTACCACTTCTTAAAAAATGCTTTACAACTTATCAATGGTGGTGATGGTGGCAAAATAAGAAAATAAATTGTGAAAAGGTTGCTCGTTTTAACCCTGTCAACCCTAAAGGGTCGATATATCGGCCTGAGTAACAAAAAGCAAAAAGACACACTGACATTTTGACCCTATGGTTCTTTAATAGAACGTCTCTCAGTGACTACTTGGTAAAATTGCTAAGTCAGGGTCCAAAGGTGGAGATTGAAATATCGTTTACTGTGTGTCTTCTTTTGCCTTAAGTCACCAGGGTCGATGTATTGTATCGGTTAGGTTCTTTAGGGTTTAAAGGGTTAATTGTAACAACCACTTCATTCCGGTCTTCGTAGCTCTTTCAACTTAAAAGAAAAAAAACTTTTCGTAAATTACTTTTGAAATGACCCTAGAAAAAAAAACCCTTTAAAATTTCTTGTCTTTTTAAAATTTTGTGAAGGCAGAGAACATTCATTCACACTAAATTTAAATTTCCTTTTATTTACTTTTCTTCCTTTTTTTTTTAAATTCAAACTCTTTTTAGCCTTAATACACAACAAACGACGGCTTCGGCTAAACCAAGACCACCACCGAGCGGATAAACACAATTGATTATTAAACATTTAAAGAATTATTTCCCTTACCTTTTTATTTGATCAATCTGCATTTTTTTCCTTTTATCAATTTTTCTTAAGCCGTTATTATTTTTGTGTCAAACTATTCGAGCTTTTTCGTTTAAAAGCAAAAAATATAATTTTGAAAAATTGATATAAGTTTGTAAAATTAAATTTCAATGCTATATTTCATTGTTTAATTGTTACTTTTAATTTTTATTATGAACTTTGTTTTTAAGTCTAAAAATATTTTGTAATTTCATACTTAGTAATAAGTATAAAATTACAGAATACTGTATGACTTTGGACTTAATATTTTCTTGTTTATTAACAGGGTTAGTTTTGGATTTTCGTTGCTCTGTCCTTCCTCACTCCCTCTAAGAACTTTCTGGTTTGGGGAACTGATTTCAAATGAATTGTTTTTGTATTTTTTTTAAGTGGGGAATTTAATTTAGCTGCATTTATTTACTTTGTTCAATCTTAACTCAAAAACTGGAAGCTGAAATTTGTACCAAAATTACAATTCAGTATTTTATTCACTGCCATCGATGATGGTTTTTATAAAGATTGTCTCGTTATTTGTTTCCCACAAATGTGCAACATCTGTGCTTGGGAAAATAATATGATGTTCTGGGAAATACTCGTATTCATTATCCTATTTTTTTCTTCCACTCTAAGTGTAGGCCACAAAACGAAAATTCTGGAGTGAAATGGTCTTTTAAATTGTTATGAATAGCATACAGAGAAAAGATATCTTCTTCAGCAATAAAAAAAATAAAGATATCTTCTTCATCCTATCAAAATTCTTATTAAAAATAAAAATTATAGAAATAATAATTCTTAACCTTTGGGTCCTTAAGGGCCGATATATTGACCTTGGTGACCTAAGTATGCACAAACTTCTAAGTTGCATTTTGCTGAAGACTGTGTAGTGGCCCCTTACTTAAGACCAAGATCAAGGCAATTTTAATACTTCATAGTAACTTTCTCTTCTCTCATATACTTCCACCTTATGTAGGTAAATCACAAATTACTACCTCTCCAAATTTCTTCACCCCCCCTCTCTCTCTCTTTCTATTACTTGACTGACCAGCCAGCTAAATGTCTGTCTCTCAGAAAACTCCATGCTATTGCTAGACAGCATGATTTTAAAACTTGTTTAAATCAATGATGACAATACATATCTATATGTGTAATGCTTTTTTTGTGTGTTAAGCTCTTCAAGAATTAAAGAATACAATTACTGATGCCACTAATTTTTTACACAACATTTTTAGAATTGTAAAATAGATTATAATCAGATAAATAAAAGATCCTCTACTCAAAGAGAACAAAAAGTTAATGGTTTTTGATTTGAGATGCATCTTATTTTAGCGCACAATTAATCACACGAAACATTTATCAAATCAAGATTCTATACTGAAGATGGTTCACTAAGGTCGTAGAGACATTTAATCACCTGACATTTAATCACTTAAAGATTTAGTCACAGAGACATAAATCACACTGTCAATAAAAGAGTGAGTGATTATTTATGCAATACCATACAAATATACTAAATTTCACTTTGCCAAGAAACAAAGTAATAATGTAAAAAACATCAAAATACACAATATCACACAAATACTCTTAAAATTTCTCTGTGCAAATATCAAAACATTGCATTTGCAACAGACAATTTCAAATTGGATAGAAAAAAAAGTTATTTATTTAAAAAGGAAAAAGATTGAAATTTTAACACGTTGAAAATTAATTAATTTTATCATGTTAAATTTTTAGCGCTCTTCACAATTTTGCAGTTATTTTTACAAGGGATTCATGAATAGAATCAGCAATTTGGTTTCATTTTTTTAAATTATTTTATAGATTGAATTTACAATTTTGAAATTAAAAGTGGTTAAAAAACATTGATACACTTATCTTTGTGGTGATACAGAATCAAAATGATGAAATGTGGTAATATTAATAGACTTAAATGATTAAATGTCTACTGGTTATATGTTCATGATTTATAGTCATGATGAAATGTGGGTACTTCTTCACAAAAACTGAAACATTTTTATGAATTAAATTTTGGATTTTTATAATTTTTTGCTATACAAATTTCTTCATGCATTAAATTTAAACATTTCAATAATTTAGTAAAAAAAACAAAAAAACTGGAATCATTTCTAGCATAAAGAATTTTTTTTTCTTTTTGCAGTTAATTGACTTGAAAGCAGAATTATTTCGAAAAAAGGAAGAATTTAAAAAGCAAAAATCATCAAATGCATCTACAAATTATATTCGAGGAAGAACTATTGAAAAGGTAAATATGGCATTTCTATAGGCAGTGAGTTGGAGGATTGGTAAAAGCTTGGACTATGGAATCTTATTATGTATGTTCAAATCCCAGTCAAAACTTCTTTGCATCTACATTAGCTGCCTCAGGCACAGGGGTTTGTTAACTTGGAAGAGTTCTCATCTAAGTGAAGGACAACATTGATTATAAAAGCTCAGGGAAAGAAATGCTTGTCAGGTAGGCGATAAGGCGGGTTTTGAGGAATCATTAACCTGGCAGCCCTTGGCATCATAGAAACTGCCTGTCTCATATCAGAGGCCTTTAAGCCAAAGTAAAAGGGATGTAGGCCAAGTGGGTATGCGTGGCCGTCACGCTGCCACAATCACCCTAAACAAAATTCACAGTGAAGTGCACTCTGTTGTCTATCATTTATCTCTTTGAATAAACAAAGACTAAGGACAAAATGACAGTACAGTGGTCATCCTTGAAAACAGGAGACAATCATTATTTATTATAAGTAAAGCATTTGTTGCCAACTTATTTCAACTTTTATTATTTTGTTTTTTTTTTCTTTGAATAATGTTTAATTTATAAATATATATTTTATGCTTATATAATAAGCATAAAATCTATTTTTTGGTCACTTGGATTATTTTTTGTATGACATAAAAAAACAACCAAATCAATTAATTTAAAGTTAATTAACAGGGTTTAATTAATGTGAAGTTAATTAACAGGGTTTAATTAATGTAAAGTTAATTAACAGGGTTTAATATATTTGGATTGGTTATTCATTTATTTATAAGTATTATGTTGCAGATGTAAAATTTTTGTGTATTTTTACGATACCTGGTAGGCGTATAAGATATTTTATGTTTTTTTTTTTTGTATTTAAAAATAGGTTATTGCTGTTTATTTTCAGAAAACAACCGTCTTTTCCCGGAAAAACGCAGGTGTTGCTGCCAGGGCTCAGAAAGACCTAATTACCAAAAATGAGGAAGAAGATTTGCATGAAAAATCCAGGTATGATGATCACACACAAACACACACACACACTCTATGCAAATTCTTAATAAATCAATGCTGTTTAGTGTGTTGCACTTAAATGTTAATAATGCTTTAAAATTCTTATGTAAAAAAAAAATGGATTTTATTTTTCAGGAAAACTCTTGAAGCAAAAAGCAAACTTTATGAACAAATAACTCAAACTGATGAAATCCCAAGTAAGTTGATTAAAATATTTGATGATTTATTCTGAAACGTTTTTTTTTCTATTAAAATGAAAAATACTTTTTTTCCCAATAATTTGTCTTTTTCTTATCTTTGTTGTGGATTAATGAGATTTATTTTAATAATTGTCTTTTTATTTTATTTATCAAAAACTATTTTAAATAATTATTCTTCTCAGTTATTGAAAGTCTAGTTTGGTTCATTCAGTAGAACATCAGATAGACAGAATGAAGGCAATTTGACAGTCTGCAATTATAAGTACAGATGTGGATTATATGTTCTATCACTTTCAATCTTAATAGCATGACATTATGCTTATAAATGTATAAATAAACAAACACTTTATTATATAGTATATAGGTTTGTAGATCTTTTTGTACAATATTTTTCCTAAAATCAGTGTTTAGAAATTATCATTAATAAATATAGATAAATAAACACTTTATTATATAGTATAGATTTGTAGATCTTTTTGTAGAGAATATCCTTAAATTAGTATTTAGAAATTGTCATTGATAAATATAGATAAATAAACACTCCATTATATAGTATAGATTTGTAGATCTTTTTGTAGAGAATATCCTAAAATTTAAGTTTGGCAATTGTCATTGATGATTGTTATTTGATTTAAAATTTTTAGCTGAAGAAGAAAATCTAGGATTCCTTGTGGATTTCCAAAAGAAAGCAATTGATAAATTCCAAGATCAACAAAACAAAAAAGAAGAAATTAATGAAGATGAATTTGTAGATTCTCCAAGCAACCCAGATGAAAAATGGTATTTTTTTTTCATGAATTCCTTTTTCAGTCAAGGGAAGGAGGGATTTGACAAAGTTCTTTGAATCCTTCTTCATAAATAAATATTCTACTGAAACATTTGACTGGGTTAAACATTCAAATAATATTGTTGATTCATTATTAAAAATTGTATTGAGTTTATGGTTAGATTTTTTGTAAATATTCACTCACTCACTCACACACACACATATTATTTTTTTATAAAATTTCATTAAATTTTTTTTTCAAGATTTGAACAGTCTTGTAATCTACATTTAGGAATTGAAATAATGAATTTTAAATTATAAAACATAATTTTTTTTAAGGTTTTAGAATTTGCTGGAAGAAAAAAAAAGGACACAGATTTTGGGTGAAAGTTATTTGAATGCAAATAGTAAACTTACATTAATAGAATTTAAAGTTTGATTGTGTCCAAGGAAAAAAAAAACTCTACTCACTAAATCCTAGAATTCTGAAAAAAAGACAGTTTGACTTTATCTTCAATTTTTGTCTCAAAGGATTTTATACAAAGAAAACGTTCAGTGTTGTATCAAGTTTTTATTTTGAGATAAATTCCAATTTAAAAATTATTTAAATATTACCCTAATTTTTTTTTATGGCACACACAAATTGATTTTTATAGATTTATTTGATTTTTTTTTCAGGGTTGAATACACTGACAGCCTTGGAAGGACAAGGACTTGCATGAAGAAAGATTTGGATTCAATGCAAAAAAGAGATAAAGAATTAGGAATTCTTCCAAAAAAGTAACAAATTATTTTCTTTTATTCTTAAATAGATTAGAAATTGTCTATCATTGGCTTAAATCAAACATGTAATCTAACATTTGTATTTTCATTATTAGTAATAGTACAGAGGATTTTATACACTCTGTCTGAATTGAGAATATTTTTGGATTGAATAAAGTGTTAAAAATGAAAATTTTTTATGAAGACTTTCAATTACATCATGAAGTTTCCCCAGAGTTCAATCACTTAAAGAAAGCCAAAGGGTTCAGCCAAAACATTTTGAAGGGAACAAAAAACATGAGAACAAAAGCCTGAAAAATAGGCGCGTGCAAATTATTAAACTTCGTTTAAATAAAATAGAAAAAACTAAACAAAAAAATGTATGAATAAAAGATTAATCATTTTTTCAAATGCTAAAATCTTTTTAATATTTTCACAGCCCAAAACAAGAAACTAACAGCAATGATGGTGATAAATCAAATGCATTAAGTTCACAAGAAATTTATTGTCAAATGCTAAGAGACAAATGGAACAAGGAAGAAGAAGAAGCCCAATCTAAACCAGTAGGACCTGTTCATTATGAAAATGTCCGATGTGATGGTAAATATATTTGTCTGGCTTTTAGATGAAGTAACATGATGAGATTTACTTAATATTTTGTTATTAGGAATTTAAAAATCTACTCTGTTTAAAAACAAATTAGCAAATCTTATTCATTGCTTATAAATACATTATAAAAAATTGGCAAAGCATTGATGCATTTTACTGGATGTACTCACCTGGAAGCCTTTAGCTTTAGACTTTTCTAATCTTTTTGGGGATATTGTTCTATTTTCACATTTAGACATTTATATTCTTGGATTAAATCATATTTATAAATCAATTATTAACATAGTCCGGCATTTCCAATGAAAACTCATATTATTTTAGGTATGGCCAAAAATATATTTAAATCAAATTATATTAAGATTCAATGCAAAATCTTACATAACTTAAAACAGTGGTCTTGATTTTTGTAACGATACATTGTTGATAAGAATCAGTAACAAACAATGTTGTTACCATTCCAAACCCAAATTAGGATTCAAACCTACAATACACATTGTAAAAACAAATACTCTAACAGCTGGCCCACAACGCGGTGATGCATTCATTTATAATCACATTTTTTCTAGTTTTACTCTTAACCATTGAAAATTTGATTTTTTTTTATTATCAATTTTTTATATCTATCTAAGAACTCAACTCGATTCATAAAGTACAAATGTAAATTTTTAAGAAAATCAGCTTAGCTGTGTCGGAGTCCATAGCTCCTTTTTATAATATATTTAAGATATTTGGACTGTTACATTTAATTCCAAATTTAACAAAAGTAATCGAATCTATATTGACATTTAATATCATCTACTTTTGAGTTAAAAATAGAAAAAATAAATTGCTAGAAAAAGCAAGAATATTTATAACCTGATTTTATGTTTTTAAATTTATCTGTTTATTAAAACCTTTGTAAATATACAATATATAAAAAACCTTCAATTGTGCTTTAATATTTTATAAATAAATAGGAAAAAAAATCTATATATAAAAAAAATCAAACTTTCTTTTTCAGAAATTCGAACTCACGGTGTGGGTTATTATCAATTTTCAAAGGATGAGCAAGAAAGACAACAACAAATGGGTTTACTAAGTTCAATACGAGATCAAGTAAATTTTTCATTTCTCTCATCATAACCTGACTGTTTTTTTTTCTATTTCTATAGTATTTATTTCAATTAATTTGAAAACTTATTTATTTGGTCTTCTGCCTTTAAGGAGTCAAACTGCAAAAATATCATTAAAAAATGAGATCTTTATTGCCATGTAAAAAGCAGTGAGCTGAAAATGAATATTTTGTTCCTAAAGGAATAAGAATTTAATGTCAGTGAGTTAGGCCTGAAATTAGGTTAGAATAGTTATAAATAATATAAGTGTACATTAACAAACTAAAACCAGTAAGAAAAAACCCAATCATAACTACAATGAATATTCATTATTTATTGGATTAAAAATTTCAATAGAAATTAAAATCAATCTGTAATAGTTTCTTGAAAGAAACTTAAGGAAATAAATATATAACCATTAGATTTTCTTCTGCTATTTTTATAATTTATTTATTTTTATAATCAGATTGAATTTTTTTTTTAAATTTAAAATCAAAATATTTTATTATACAAGAATAAAGAGTCTTGAAAATTCTAGTTTTAAAACAATTTTTTATTTAGAAATTTTAATCTTTTAATTTAGAATTTTCTTTGTCTTAATTTTGAAACCAAGTTCTTAAATTCTTTTTGAGTAACAGAAGTTATGGAATTCCTGATTGAATTATTTATGGAATTCCTGATTTGGCAAGAAATTGCTTTAAGTGATACAAACCATTGAAATAAAAGATACCAATAAAAAGAATAGAAATGGAAATGATTAGACTTTGAATAGGACAAACTTATGTTACTCACTCACTGAAAGAAGAAGTACAAATCTGTATAGCATGCTAAGAGCCTTATACTATATACACTTTGAACAGATCCAACTGAAAGCACCATGAAAGTAATCTAAGGAAGATCTTCAACAAGGTGGATTCAAATTATATTTTTAGATTCCTAAGAGCAATAAAGTTATACAACAAGATATAGTTGAAAGGTTCCTTTAAAACATAGGCATCGACCAATTTGGTCCGAGTGTAATATTATTTGGCCCACGAGACAATTTCAAATTAATATTTTTTTTTAATTGTTAAATCCAAACTTGTTTCAGGTCGATATTAATAGATTGATTTGTTTAACATTGGCCTAAAGCTTTGTTCAATTTAAAATTTCTATTTGAGTTTGGGATTCCTGCTTTAAAACATTTCATTTTGACTCAACAAACAATTAATTGTTAATAACCAATAAAAAGCATAACAAAAACTGAAATTCTTTTTTCTTTCTTCAGACGAAAGAAGAAAGAAACAAGCGGAACTTTTTGAAAGAGAAGCGCGAGAATTTAATGGCTGTTCGCTTAAAGAAAATCAAAGATCGGCAACGAGCTAAAATGGGTTTACCACCAGAGGAAGAAGTGAAAGAAGAACCAATTCCAGGTAGAGAGATAGAGAGAGATAGATAGATAGAGAGAGAGATAGAGAGAGATATATAGATAGAGAGAGAGATAGATAGATAGGTAGAGATAGAGAGAGAGAGAGAGAGAGATTTCTTTTGGTATACCATGTATGGTAGAGAAAGACATTCTTTTTATAATTTCTTTTTTTTGTATACCATCCATATTGGAAACTATTATAAAAGTTATTTTTTTTATAAAATAAAGGATATTCAAAAAGTGTTTCCAGTTGCTGGCTAACAGTTGAAATAGATAACTGGTAATGTAGTTCTGTAAGAAGTATAAAAAAAGTATAAGGTATTCTTGTTATAGGATTTTCTCTTTATTTTACTAAGTAAACTTCAGTATTAATGCTTCCTCCTATGATTAATAGTATTGGCAAAAATGATAAAAATTTCCTAAGTTTTGTACTTGTTCCATTCTTTATAGTATTAAGAAAAAATAACTTTTAAAATAAAAAAGGAAATTATTTCTACTTGCAATAAATATAAAAATTCGAAAAATAATACATCAAAGCACATTTACTGAAAGTAAATCGTTTTGACTGGGATTTAAACTTGCTTCATACAATTCCAGGGTCCAAAGTTTTACCATTGCTCCACCTTTACTCCCTTATCACAATGTTTTGAGCAATTTTCAAATTCAATCTTCAAAAATTTGCTTTTTACATTAAATAATCTTTTTTTTAACCTGAGGAAAGAATCCAAAATATGAAAGAAAGTCTTTTACTTCTTAACAAGGATAATTATAAATACTTATCATTTTAGATCCAGTCGTTCCAGACATTATCTTAAGTGAAGTGAAATCTGAAGCTGTTCCTAAAACCTCTGTACACGTCAGAGAATGGGATTTGGGAAAGGATAGTAAGTAGACAATTGCTTTTTAAATAAATGTTTTTTGTCTTGATTATAAAAGTTTCTAAAAATTTAATTGCTAGAAAATTATATATATATATATATGTCATCATCAATGTCCGCGCAGGCAAGATATTGAGTCACCAAAGGCTGTTGACTCCATGTCTACACTTAACTAATATACACGTTCTATCACTGATATTGAGCACTCTAAGTATAAATTTAAGCAACCTTACTACACAGATTAGTACATATATATATATATTAAGAAAAAATTGAAAAATAAATTGACAATTTATGATAGAAAAATTATTGAAAAAACATGTTAATGCCGACATGTTTCAGAATACACCTTCGCCATAGCATATTAATATTATCGTTATTTTTATTCGTTGTGTCCACATGGTCTTATTAAGGACAAGGGCTTTTTGTTGGTGTGAAACCAAGAAATATAAATATATTAAAACAAGAAATATGGACAAAATATTATATTTTTAAGCTGGTGCTTAAACGTTTTAACAGGCGTTGAAATATTTAAGTAAATATTAAATGTATGGATTGAAAACTGAGTGAATATTTTTAAGATAATAAAAGAAAGATCAAGATATAAGGAAAATGCTTCTAAAAACTTCAAGTTTTCCTAAAATTTATATTGTGAAAATTTATTTTCCATAATTTAAATATACAAATATGTTTACTGAACAATTTTTTTTATATTAAGTACTCAAGTAAATATATTTATATACATGTAAATGTCAGATCATGGTGTTTGGTTGCGTTCTACATCCGGTTTTGAATTTCCGATTTATAAGCACTGTGCACTTGACTAAATCGAGCAGAAGAAAACAAGGAAATTGAAATGTAAACACTCTTATTCTTAAATAATCACTCCTCTAACTACTGACCAGGCTTGACCTTGCTTAACCTTGGTAATCTGACGGGAGCCAGCATCTAAATTCATTGCAAATGGAACGTATAAATCATTTTAATAAAATAGAAGTGGAGATTGTTGCTTAAAAAAAAATCTTTTTTTTAAAAAAATGGAGAAAATACGAAGAGGTATTTTTGAAATTTAAGAAAAAATAATTTATTTTTAAACACTTGAAAAACATTTTTTTTCCTTTAACAAGGGTTCAAATAATAATAATTATAAAAAAAATTTAATTTCTCTATTAAACAAAAAAAAACAATTAAAAAAATACAAAACAAGACTGTGAATAGTTAGAGCTATTCAATAAAAAAATGATTCAGAGCACTAAAATTTGCATATGTACGGTACAGTCTTCTATTTAATAGGCTACATAAACTACCTTAGAGAAAAGCATTGAAAATAAATTTAGTATGAAAAAGGATTAGAAATGAATTTAGTAAAGTATAAAATTTGATATAAAAAATCCTTGAGCATCCCCCAGTGCTGGACAATACTTCTAGCTCATTATATTGCTTCATTTTATAAGTAGAAGGCTACCAGTATTATCTGTATATTTTTGACAAAAAAAAATCCAATGTTTATAATTTTATTTGTAAAATGGAAATACTTTCAATGTATCACACATAAAAAAGAAAAAGTATTGAAATTTAAATATTCATTTCTGGGTTTCCAAAATTTGATCTTTTGGAAATTTTGTTTCATTTCTGTTTAATGATTTAAACAGATTTTAAATAAAAAGGACATTTTCCTAGGGAGACTCTTCCATCAAAATGAATATTCTTATCTAAGTATGAGTTAAGTTTCATCTACTAAACTTTAGGGGCTTGTGAATATTTTTTTTAATATATAGACTCAATATATTTTAAATTCAATCCTAATTATGAATTATATATGAATTTTTTAACAGAATTTTGGGAATCTGAGAAAAAATACTTCAAAGAAAGGCATGAAGAAAGAGATTCAGAATTTGCTCCTCCAAGTTTTTATTATTCCTCAAATAACGCTATGCCTCCAAAACGGAAAAGCAAAGAACAGCTAGAATATACCTCAACACCAGCAAAGAAGTCTGTCTTCCAGAAATTAAAAAAAGATGAAGTTAAAAAAGATGTAAAAGAAGCAAATATAAAAGATTTTCCAGTTGTTCCAGATTTATCTAAAATTCCTCTTCCAGAAGGAAAGCCTAACATAAAAGCAACCAATGATAATTCAGCTGAAGAACATCAATTACCACAAGCAGAAAACTCTTCTATGGTTACTACAACATCTTTACAAACCTGGAATGAATCTACTGCTATGACTACACAACAGTACAATGCAATGTATGCTGCTGCATTTAGTAATCAGCTAAATACTTATCCTATAAATGTAACCACAACAACTCACCAGCATTCACAAATGCCTTTATCCAACAATGTCAATGAACAAATTGTGGTACCAGAGAAACCAAAACCTACAATTATTGACAGAAGATATGTAAAAAATGTAGAAACTTTGGAGAATTTGTAAATAAAATTATTTGTTCTAATTTTTATTAAATTATATTTCAAATAATTTTTTTTTGTCCACATTTTTTTCTTTTTGGTCAATATTATGAACTATGGCATTTGAAATGTCATTATTTTCCCAATTAGACCATATAAATTTTTATTGGCAAAAATATCTCTCATTCATAAATGGCACAATAAAAAAATAACCAGAAGTGAATATGTTAAAAATGTTTTATTTAGAATGTAAACAGTGGTCTATCAATTGATAATGTGCAAAGCAAGAAAATAAATTTAATTGGATCCATTTTTTTTCTTTTTTTGAGAAGTTGAAAGTAAGAAAAAAAAACCGATCAAGGAAATGAATACATCAGAAAACAGAAAGAAATATGTGAAAAGATAGTTTGATTTTGTGTGTGTGTAGACAGTTTTAAATGGCCAATCCAAATACAGACACAATCACATACATTGTCTTATTTTCCCACTTGACTGTACAGCTCCCTGAAAATAGAAAAAAAACAACTTATTTAAAAATACTTTAAACTCATTGATTTATTTGAGAGATGTTCAGTATTGCTTGGTAATAATTACTTTAACAATTTACTAAAAGTTTGTTTTATTTTTAATTTCATTTTAATCTTTTTGTTATATTTTGATGTAAGAATTTCAAATTGACACAAGTATTAGAATATTTGCTTGTTGCGTCCCAAATAATATTTACCTTCTTCGGGTTTTAACTTGCTTTGTTTATTGATGTATTGACAAAAATATGAAAGTCAAAAGATTTAAAACTGAAATCAAGAGTAAAAATAAATTTCTTCCCAATGAAAATTTTTCTTCATCTAAATCATAAAAGGACACAATTTGCTTGCTTCCCTTTGGGTGTTCAAAATAAAATCCCTTTTCCTATAAACAAATCTTATAATGGGAAATAATGGAATTGTTCACATTTCAGTTTATGATATTAAAATCTATTATTCAATTGCAATCCTTAATTTTTGTGTTGTAGTTTCAAACAGGAATCCATGTGTGTTTAATCTGGTTATGTTGCATGAAATTCTACACTTCTCTGTCCATTCCATTCTATCTGGCATTGGTGCATCAAGACAAGCTTCCACATCATGGTGGAGTGGAATAAACCTTATTTTTGGATGTATTGTATTTACAAAGACATTTATATTCTTAACCCTTAGAGCTGTTTATCTGCATTTTATTGTTTTTTACAAACAGAAGTTGATGAAAACTGAAGAGAGGGTCTTGCATATCAATGAGATATTTTGGTGAATGAGTAAACAAAATTAGAAAAAAAGTACAAATAAATACTAAAAAAAATGTATAGAATAAAAATTCATTATCAAAGAGATGAGAAAATGACAACCTATGATTTATTGTAAAGTGAGTCTGTCTTATGTGCAAAGATAAAGTGTTAAAAAGTCACTGACCATCTGTTGAACTATCCCAAAAGCATGAACTAGCCGTATGAAGGCCAGCCCCATTCTTTTGCATTATCACACAAGTAACTGGAAAAGAAAAAAAAGTTTATTAATCATTGATAAAAGCCAAATATCAAGTCCTTGAAAATTCACAGATTTATTTTAAGAATATTTAGTTATAATTAACAATCAAGTGAAAATAATCTCTTTTCAACAAAATGCTAGTAATATAAAGAATAAAACTTTTAAAAAAATATCATTGCTAAAAGAATTCAGTGGAACTCTTCTTGAAATATTCAGAAAGACTCGACATCCAAACAATTGGATTCTTCAATTAATATAAAAAATAGTTTAATGAAAATTTCAAAATGAATTAAAAATATTTCTAATTTTCAACTGATTATTCCTTGAGCTAATGTCTGCTGTCATAGAAAGTTTCTTTACACTATTTAAAGTACTAATAAAGATATTTTACTGATTAAATGTGTGACTTTAAAGAGTAATCTTGTTGTTATTTTACTATTTTGTCATTTTACCATTTCCTTTAATTCTGTACTTATTTTTATGTATGTGATAATATGATTTTATTAAAGAATATTCTTATCACAGTCCTAATAACTAGGACATGACATTGTCACAGCCCTAGTTATGACATAAGCACTATAGAACCACACTCTATAGTTATATATTTTAAATTTATGATTGTATTAAATAGTCTATAGAACAAAAGAAAAAAATCTATTTGATACACACCAATATATTTGAAAGGCTTGTTCATTTTGGTCAATTGGCTAAGGCATTGCTCAACCACATTTGACGTCCATTGGTTGATCTTATTATGCTGGTAAGCATTGGATCCAATCACACCCTCCACCGACTTAAAAGAGAAACATTGAGTGAAAGATTAACAAGACACATCAACAAAAAATCTATAGAAATAAATGAAAAATTTGTGTGCTTTTCCAAACATGCTAATATCTAAAAGCTCCATGTTATTAATAACAATTTATGCAGTGTTATAGTTAAAGACCATTTATGTAACGACTTTATAATTCTGGTGAGAACCATTGCAATTACATTGCTATTTGCTTTACTTTAGCTGTCTCGGGCAGATAGGGCTCATTAACTCAGGAGAGTAACTCATCTAGGTGAAAGGTAACACTGAATAAAAAAGGTCCAGGGTTATAATGAAAACGTAAAAATGGCTTTGTGCCTAACTCCGGTTAATGCTTGACCAAGTACATATAAATAACTTTATAGTTATACAGATTTCATTCAAGAGAACTTTGATTTTTTTTAAAGGAAATTCTGCCTAAATACACCAAACTTTATAGTTGTTACAATTTATCTAAATAAGCCACTTAACTAGTTTAGCTACTGATGTCAAAACTAATAATAAGTCTTTTGTATTATTTATTTCTAATTCAATTTTGTTTTCTATGTAAAAACTGTCACAATCTTTTTGGTAATTATTATTTTATAATATATATAATTAAATAATGCCATTGGATATGACCAGTGAAATTGAAACGTTTCCATTTATTCATAGAAGTGTATTAAAAATGGACTAATAACTAAAGAAGTTGAAAATAAAATTTATCATTGAAGTCTTCTACTCAAAACTTGGATATTTGGTTATTGTTTGACTTTCCTTCTGAAGGGACATAACTCTCTCTCTTAACAGTAGACATATTCTACTAAAATTTATTATTATTATTATTCAATTAGAACATTTTTGTATCAATTTTGATTGATAGGATTTTAAAAAAAAAATTGATTTTTTTCAAGGTAGAAAAAAATTATGATTTAATATTTGTAAAATAAATCTATAAAGTTAAAAAGTAAATTCCAATGTTTGCATAAACAATTTTTTATTCTAAAGAATAGAAGGAAAAATTATTCCTTTTATGAAAAAATATATCTAAAATCCATATCTTGTAATAGTTTGTTGAAAAAAAATATTGTAGGAAATTGTAAATTATAAAATATTTTAATTTATTTGGAAAATGATAGAAAAAAATTGTTTGGTCAAAATATTTAGGCTATGTTTTTTTTTTGACTATTTTAACAAATAAAACATTTAATAAATTATCCAAAATGATGATTTTCCTAGAATTGTAATAATACTATGGTAGAGAAAATGTTTTATATGCCAATCTTTCTGATTTAATACTTCCCAGTGTGAAATTCCAATACAATTGCAACAATTGGTCCTGGAACTAATCATGGGTATGACTTACCTCTTTGATCACATTTGTCACATCATCAACCACAAAGATATTCTGTAATAAATAAATATAGATTTTTTTAAAACTTAATGAAAAAAAGTAGTTTTTGAGCAAGGAACAAAATTTCGAATTTAAAAACACAGAAAAAAAAAGAAACAAATTATTGTTAAAATTTCTCTTAATAAAAAAAAAAACAAACTTAAAACAAAGTAATATTTTATTTTTAGGGCAGAATTTTGTGTTAAAATTAAAGGGATTATAAAAATTAATTGTGAAGGATATAAAATAGCAAATTCAATTTGAATAATTTGATAAGATTAATTCATAAGTATTTTGCATAACAAACAGAAGAAATAGTTTAAAAGCTATAAAAAAGGGTTATCATTGATCAATTCTATACATAAACATTTACTGCAATGGCTCTTCAATATCAAATCACGTTTACAATTGACCCATTCAAGGACATACACTTCTAAGGGAAAAGAATCTAATAAGAAAAGTTTACCCAAAGAAATGAGTGCTTTAAAACTTTTAATTTATTAATACATAACTCTTTATATTGACTTCTGGACATAAAAATTAATCTATTTCTTACTGTTTGATTTATTGTGTTATCAATTGTGAAAAGTTGGGATTTCTTGTCTCATCAACTTGCTTCCAGATGCTCTATTTTATCAAAGGTTTTTTTAAAAATAAAATCATATGTTCTCTGTAGACACTTTGATGCCACTTTAGGAATTCTTATATTAAGTGAACTATTATATTAAGCAAAATCTACATTCCTCATGTATAAATGAAAAATAGCTGATTACACTTAGCTGGGGGACGGTAATTCTGTGATAAATCCTAAAATTGAATAAAATGAGAGTAATGAAAAAAATATTTCTTAAATATAAAAAAACCCTACATATAATGATATTCATCAATTTGATAAGCTTCAGTCATTCTTACTGAATCATAAAATTAAGCTGCAAAAAATAAAATATTGACCCAGAAAATGAGTGAATAATCAGGGTATGATAATTTAAATGAAAATATTTTCAGCTTTCAAAACAAGATTTTTTTAACTGTCTTCATCTTTATCATTTATAAAGATAATAATTTATAAGGTTTGGGGGATTTAAAGTGCTCTCAAGAAGCACACATAGAAGAACTGTTTAAAAATGCTCATGCATTTTTAAAATTAAGCCCAAAAATACTTAACATTTGTTGACATCAATGTAACGGAAACAATCCAACAACATAATTAATTCACTTCATTTAAATGTAGATTCTCAAAAACGTCATTCAAACCTTTCAGTTTAGAAATTAACCAAGTAGGATTAAAATAGTTAAAAAAATGTGTTGTTGTAAAACTTGCATAAAAGCCTCTTGATTGATGATTAAAAAGTAATTAGCTGTAATAAGTTGTAATCTGGGGCTGCTGGCATTCTAATCTCTTTTTGTTAATGGGCTTTTATTTGAAGTACCGCCAGGAATGCGTGTAGAAAAAGAAAACAGTAAAAAATAACTTAGATTTTATTTTTGTAAAGATTTTTTTTAATTATTTTTTTTTATTCCATTTTATTCCATTTTTCATCATTTTTACAATTATTTTTAATTGGATCTTTAGTTGTTTATGTTTATTAAAAAAAACTTTTTGTTTTCTACTCATTGATGTTATTGTTGTTGTGTTGATCTTGCTCAGACTTGTTATTTGTTTGTTAACTCGGTCAATAATGTTATGTTCAAGAAATTTTCTTTTTTTTTCTTTTTTTTTTCATTAGTTTTTTTTTTAATAAATTAAAATTCAAAATGTTGTCGCTGACTTTCTTAGAGAATAAATGAAAAAAAAAAACCTTTTAAACATAATCCACCAGTTTCACGAGTCACACCACCAACCACCACCTACACAAACCCACACGCACCACAACACGACAACACGTAGTTATGACAGGACATTTAAATAATTTTTTTACCTCACTGATCATTGAAGCCGGATTTTAAGCAAACTGAAAATTGTTAACTGGGTTTTTTTTCATTTTAATAGAAAAACAAATAAAAACGAATAGAAAACAACAAAAACTAGAAGACAAAACGTTTTCTAA
>JAUZSX010308938.1:0-12415 GCA_034780655.1 Idiosepius hallami | reverse complement strand
GTAAAAAGCCTGGGTAAGAGCACGTAAAAATGGCCTTGTGCCAAACTTGGATTGGTGCTCACCAAGTAAATATAATACAAGCAAACAATAAAAATAAGGTTGTTCTTTAATAGAAAAACCAGTGGAATATATTTCAGATCAGACAGTGGGGCGAAAAAAAAAAACTTGAACTGTTGTAGATATTATTACAAGAATTAAAACTACAATAAAGTATCACATCCGCCCCCAGAGTGAATAATTAAGGGAGAACATTTTTTTCTCTCTAATTACTGTTTGTGATTATTATTATTATTATTTGTGACACCAGATGAACAGGCATCGGTTAAGTAAATTAATATTTAGATTCTTTCATACCATAAATTGAATCATCAGCTTTTATATACAAATTGAATATGATAGTAGATACATATAAGTCTGAGTTTGATCTATTTGTAGTCATCTAAATGGCAGATCAATAAAGATTTCTTTTAGAACTAAAGTATTTTTATTTAATATTATTCTTAGTCCAGACCAGTATAGATAATAGTATATATATAAACAACATACTGAAGGAGAAAAGGCTGTGGTCAATTCATGTTGCAGATGCTAGTTCCTGCAAAATTACCAAGGTTAAACAACCTAGAACCTATTCAGTACTAAAACCACATGGAATAACAAGTACTGTACCACACTGGTGATTGTGTTATGATAAAAACACTCTCAAAAACCCTAGCATAGCATCAAGTAATCAGCTTAATGACAAGATATGAATTACAACCCTTTCTAACAGTAGTGAGTTCCATCTCGGCTGAGGCCACTTGAGTCAATCCAAGGTCTACATATATCTTTACTGAATATGGGCAGCGATGGTGGAGCATTGGTAAAAGCTCGGGCTCTGGAATCGTATTACGCGAGTTCAAACTCCTGTCAAAACCATTGCTTTCACTTTGGCAGCCTCGGGCAGATGAGGCTCGTTAGCTCGGGAAAGCTGCTCATCTAGTTGAAGGGTAACACTGAATATAAAAAGCCCTGGTAAGAGCACGTAAAAATGGCCTTGTGCCAAAACTTGGGGGTGCTCACCAAGTAAAAATAATATCTTTACTGAATATCCAATCAAAATCTATATTTGCCTTGTGTGTCTTCTTTTAGTATTTAAATGTTTGGCTTCTTCTTCATATCTTGCTGTATCTTCATGTTTCTTTTTCCTTTTTATTTTTCATATTTTCTTCATTATGTCCTTTAAAATTCTTTATAGCATTCTTCATTTTCATCTTTCTTACTTTTTTTTTCAGCTTCTTCTTCGTATTTTTCTCTTTCTTTCTCTCCTTTTTCTTTCCATTTTTTTTTTCAGTCTTCCATTATATATATTCATTTTTTCCTTTTTCATATGTTTCCTATTAGGCCTGTTATGTTCTTTTTCTTTTGTTTCTTTTCTTCCTTTTTATTTCCTTTCTTTTCCAAATTTTTCTTCTTCTTCTCCATCTTTTTTATCTCCTTCTTCACATTCCTCATTTTCTTCATTTTCTTTCAGATGGTATTATATATCTTGATTCAAAGGAAGGCAAACCTGGTGACAAGGCTGATTTTTCAAACAAAACTTTGTTTGATCTAAACACAGGGAGCATTGTTTTTTCTTATTACCTGCAAGGGGACCAGATATTGAATGCTTTTATTGGTTCAGGGGTTAAAGGTCATCTTGTTTGGTCGAACTCTAAACCTGATGAAAGTGACTGGCATTTAGCTTGCTTAAACATCAGTAAACCCATCAAGTAAGAAACTAATTAAAATATCTTATTATAGATAAATTGTTAATTCTTGATATGCATTAAAAATGGACCTAATGAAATAAATAAAAAATGTTCAGATTGTATTATATAAGATGAAAACTTTCTTTAAAAAAATCTTCTTTTAAATGAATTATATTCTATAATCATAAATATAAATATATAAAGTTATCGATGAGAACTCCAGGTTAGTAATATTTATTGTGCTTGTTACAATCAGTAATAAGTATACTATTAGTTAACTTAGATGGTGAAATAAAAAAAAAATTCTATGTGTATCAAACAAAAAATAGATTTTTTATTGAAATATTCATGGTGATTGTTCTCTAAAGAAACTTTTTCAAAAGATATGCAGTCATATATTAAGACAGAAAAACAGTCTTTGATGTTTTTGTCTATTTAATTATCCATATAAAAATATGTAAAAGTAATTATTTCTAACTACCAACACTTTACAAATTTGAAGCCTGATTTTTTGATAATTTTGGTTTCTCTTAAAAAGAACTAAACTGAAAAAGATACTAAACTTAAATCATCTAAAATCAATATTTGAAAACATAATAATATAATAAAAACAATGAGATTAATAATATAATTATTATAGTATAATATGATATATTATATAAACAGTATAATGTAATAAAAATGTATTTCCTGAAGAACAGGTTATAAATTATTAGAAATATGAAAAGAAAAGTTATTCATAAATTAAATCACTAAAATCCATGTTGTTGACAAAAGCTGTTGATTCTTGGAATCCCATCTGCCAAGATTTTGACTTGTGTAAGTTTTGAATCAGTGTTGATCTTCACCTAGATAGTTACTTACCTGCCTTTTGGAATTAATATTGTCTCGTAAAAGGGAGTTTATTTCTTGAGTTAACAAACCCCCATCAGTACATATTAAATAAAAGCAAATATAATGACTAAACTGGTATTTAAACTTAAGAATTATTATACTAAAGACAAAAAGATTTAACCATCTGTCTACTATTGCACCTGACACTTCACTGATCAATTGATTAAACACACATTTGAATATTTTAAGGTTTTTATTGATAATAAAAGATTTTCCTTTCTTTTCCAGAGATTTAGTCATTACATTAGAAGGAATCCGTGGTTCAAATGCAAGTAGTGTTGCTGGCATCCGAAAAATAAGAATCTCTACAAAGTACTGTGAACGTAAGAAATTTTTTTAAAAATTTATTTAAGGGATTTATATTTTTATATGAAGGTGGTTAGAAAATACAAATGGTTGACAGCAAACCCATATGAAAAAATTATTTCATTGAATAAGATTTACACATTGAAATGATGAACTCAATTTAAAACCTAAAATTTTAAGCTAAAAAGAGCAATCCACTGAGTTTATAAAACTTAATTAAGAATGCATCTAGGATGATTAAGTCTTTAAGAAATTTAATGACAGAAACACTTAATCATGGGACCCCCTAACAACCCATCTAATGGCCACTATTGTTGCCAGGAGGTCCATATTCACTTGAGCAGGTACAAATGTTTCTCGCTAATAGATATTTATCTTATATTCTATCTACTTCTATTCAAATTTCATTTTCAGTCAGTGGGATATATATTCTTTTTCTAGTGTAGGAAACAACCCACAAAGATAAAGCACCATTTGTGTTATTTATTTATCATTTCCTCAATTTGTATTTTGATTTTATTTTCTGTATTAGTAAAGGGACAAGTATTTTGTGAGATGTTATAAAACACATGAAAATGTTATATAAACTTTTATATATGAGATGAAAAATAATTTGTTAGTTTAGGAAATTAATTATCCTTCATTATTTATGTTTATTAAGATATGGATATAAATATATACATAAATCAAAATTTTGTACAACTTGTGTGACTAAAAATTGATTATGGTTTTAATGAGTTATAGAGAGAATGCTATTTCTTTTGGTGACAATTTATGAATCATGTTTCAATTTTTTTTTAATTTTTAGCTGAAGGTGTTAATTGCTCTTTCAACCATTTACCATGTGGATACAAAATAATTGGTAGTAAATCTACTTTCTTGAAATGGATTCTAACCAGGCCTTTTACTCGTGGACCTCTATTTGATCACACAACCAATTCCTTGAAAGGTAAGATCTAAATATATTTTTATTACTATCTTAGTATATATATTTGAAAGAGAGAAAAGATTAAACTAAATTTATTATTTAGCTGAGTTTTAAGAAGGATCAATCAATGAAGTATTGGATAAACGGGTAAAAATAAAAGATGTTTTTTAAGAAAAAACACTAGAATAGAAAGAAGAATAAATAAACTGAATAAGAAATAAAGAGAGATACTAATTTAAAAAAAAATACAAAGCATAAAATAAAAAACTGCATGAAGAAATTTAACACTAAATTCGTTATATGTATTAATAACCATATTGAAACACATATGTATTATCCAGAATTTGTTTTTTGTTACGAGGTATTTTAGCCATGAAAGGAAACAGTCTTACAAGAAAAATTCTGTATAGAGTTGATAAGCTAATATTCTTATTTAATATAAGTGACTTATTATGTGAAATTTTTTTTTCTAAATTTTAAAACTGTGTTAGATTTATTATTTATTTTATTCTGATTTTTAACTTTTTTTTTACTTTTAGGTGGCTTTATGTCTCTTTACAACGGCTACTTTGAAGGAGACAGATCATCTCTTCAATCTCCAATTTTTCATACAAAGAAGAACAATAAGATAGAATTTTATTATTACTTATCAGGGCCTAATCCAGGGGAGTTACTCGTAAAATTTGTACCTGTTGCTAATCAACAAAATATTACAGGTTGGAGAGAAAGAGTTCTCTGGCAAGACTATGGGGACCATGGAACTAAATGGAATTATGGATGTGTAAATTTACCCCCTAATCAATCCGGGAGTATTGTGTTTACTGCAGTTGTAGGAACAACGAAAGACCTGAACATTGCCATTGATGATATTTTAGTTTCTACAGGGACATGCCAAAGTAAGAATGATTCTTTGTGGGGGGGAGGTTATAATTTTAGTATTTGATTAAAAAAAATAAAAACTAATAAGCATGTGTCCTAAGCTGTAATATAAATTTCTAACATCAAGAGGCTATGGTATGTTAACAATAATGGAGATGAAATGAAAAAAACAAGTATTAAAAGAAAAAGAAAAATATCAAGAGAAATGGGAACATCAAAGTTACTGTAAACAACAAAGTATTAAAGTATTCGCTATATTGCTTTTATCTTCATGGTATATACCCAATATTTCAGTTCACAGCTTTTTTTGCTATTAGTTATCAATATTAGGAATATTGGGAGCCTTCAAGTTGAAATCAAGAAGGTTCTGTATAAAATAAGAGAATATCTAACAAAGATAGTTGAGTACAATGGCCAAAATCATGTTTATTACCATAAAAATGAGAATATTACACCGAATCATACAAATTGAGAAGCTTCTTTAAAAAATTCAAATAGAATAGCAAATGTGATGATCACCATCTGTTACTATCATATATAGATATTACATTCATTTTCTTTTAATTATTGTTAATTGAGATCTTAACCTTAACTCTAATCATTGAGTATTTTAATAAGTAAGGATAGTTTCTAAGGAAAGTCTAGATTATGAAACCATTTCTTTATGAGATTTGGTTCACAAAATCAAAACTTTTATGATTACAGTTGACCCTACTAAACTATGATATTATACATTTAATCCGCTCTTTTCAACACTTCGTTAGTCTAATAATAGCAAACTAGCAATCATAATACTGCAGTCTTTGGTAATAATTACAATTATAATGGGAATTGTAATACATGAGTTCAAATCTTAATATGGCTATTATGTTAATTTTTAGTTGCTACATGTAGATTGAGTTCCTTTAAATTTGTAGAAAAGTCTACCCACGTATAAGGAGATCAGTAATTCAAAAAAACTGTTATTAAGGCTCATTGGTTTTGGAAGAGTAAATTAATCTAGGTGACTAACAACACTAATTCAAAAACCAAAACAGATATGGCTTTACAGTCTTAGTAGTTGGTGATTATAGAAAAGTAAATTTCTGAAAAGTAAACCTCAAAAAATTTAGGTAGATAATATTTTTGTAAAAAATTTATTCTTTGAATTAAAGAAGAAATTTAATTTTTTTTCTCTGTTTGATCATTTATCAAAGCATTTTAAGGGTATTTAATATTTTTTTTATTTTGTAGAAAAATACTTTTCATATTTCCAATTTAATCTAAATATCTATTAATTTACTTATTACCTATAGAATGGGAATAGGTTAATGAGCACAGGATAAATATTGAAGAATGAAGATTCTTTTTTTTTGTTTCCAACTGAAAAGATTGAATTTTACACAAAATTTGATTGTTCCATATTTGAAATAATTTTTATTTTTATTTTAGGAGAAAAAAATATTCAAAATAGTTGTTCATTTACTTTTCCACGACTTTGTAATTATACAATTGATTATGTGGGTAAACGTGAATATACTTGGTTGAGGCATAATGGCACAACTCCAACTTTGGGAACTGGACCAGACCGGGATTTTTCTGATGATGGAAATGGTAAAAATTTCTTTTGCAATAAATTATGTAAACAATTTGTATTGGTAGGTTATAAGATTTTATTATATTTATGAATAATAATTCAAATCCCATTTAATCGGTGTGATTAATAATTTTCCTTTTAACTTTCATAGTATTTTAAAAGTTTTATAACATTTACAGTTTTGAAAAACAATTCTTATCTTGATTCTTACATACATAATATTTCAGAAATTATATAAAACCATTGCATTCACTTTCAGCTGTCTTAGACATAAGAGGCTCGTTAACTCGAGAAAGTAATTCATCAAGGTGTAAGCATAAAATCAATTCCAAAAACCCAGATGTATGAGATCTATCAACTCAATTGGAGTAACTCAACTAGGTATATCTCGGTATTGATTAAATACAAACACTATCATTTTTTTAATGTATTCATAAAGAAAATCATTTATAGCATATAAGGTATTCAGACATACAACAGGCCTGCAGGTCTGGTTATAAAATGACCTAGCAAGCATTGACAAGGTTGTAGAACCTAGCAAACTATTCTTAAAAGATGAAAAATGTTTAATTTTCTTTACAGGATTTTATTTATACACCGAGAGCTCATATGGTCAACCTGGAGATACAACAACAGTCACTTTTCCATTGATTCCCCAACAATCAGAAAAATTCCTTAGGTTTGGTTATCATATGTTTGGCAAAGGTGTAGGCAACTTACATCTTCTCTACCATTCTTATGAAACGAAACTGAGTACATGGACAGCAGTAGGAAATCAAGGAAACAAATGGAGAACTTTTTGTTCTCCAATTAAACAACAAAATGTTCATGCATTCAGTTTCTTGGCTATACGAGGAAGATCTTATTTGGGGGATATTGCTATTGATAATGTTCAAGTGAGCGAAAAAAGCTGTCCACGTAAGTACTTTTTAAAATATTAAATGATATACTAATAATAAAAGTACATCTCAGTGGTAAGTTTTAGTGTCAACCATTTAAAAGGTAATCATTGTGCTTTCTTACTTATATAAGAAATAGATTAGTTTCCATAGTTTTGCCTAAGTACCATGTTTAAAAATACATTAAAGAATCTATCATAAGTAGATTAATAATTTTTTCAAACTTTTCCAAATATTTTTAAATAGTTGGCATTTATTAGCTTTCATTATTAAAACAGGTAAAATGATATACAGGGTGTGAATTATGGGTATATAGAAATTTAAATAAACTAAGAAACAGTAAATTCTAAAAACATTCTCAAACATTTAGATAATACAATTTTTACAAAAAAGAATAATAATAAAATTAATTTTAGTTTCTACTTAGGGAGTTAACAGAAACATTTATTTATAAAATTCTGTATTATTAAAACCTTTTTTTATTTGAAGATCCTTTGGATTGTGACTTCAACATTGGAATTTGCAACTATGATTTTGAAATTAACAATGACAGTTACAGTTGGATAAGGGCTGCCAACAGTACATATAAAGGTAAGCCTAATTATGACATTATCTTGTAAAAAAATCCACAAATACAAACATTTGAAAAATGTAGTCTATTGGACGATCATTAAGAGAAATGTAACTAAAAGGATCAATCCAAATGTAAGGGTTATTTTCGATTAAAAAAGGTTGAAGAGCTACAATGATAGGAGTAGTGTCATTAAAACAAGTGCCCTTTACCTCTCCATTTCAACCTGTCCCTGGCACAATACTCCCAGGTGTTGAGGTTTATTTGGCAGCACTTCAGGTTAGGTTTACAAGCAAAAGTCGTTTAAAGTATTAACAAGAGAGACAAGTGCTCTACTGTTACACATGATCTTGGCCCAGTGGCAAGGAAAACCTTGAAACCCCATGCATTCATTCACCATTATTTGCCAATCAGCACAGATGAGTTGGTCAAGGCACACAGTGTTCTCTAGGGTAGTGGTTACATGGGCATCCAAAGCATCCTTTGTCACTCACATTTCTGTTGCTACTCTGAAATTAATAAACTCTTAACTATGCTGCCATCATAATCTCTTAACTATGCTGCAATCAACTGCATTAGCTCTAAAAACGTTCAAAAAGTGCTGGCAAATGTTAATCAGTTCAGTTTTTCTGCCTGGAGTAATTCAATGACATATCCCTTCTGATCTATTCTGACAGAATAATAAATAGGAGGTATTTTGAAGTCTTTTGGAATACCCCTGATAGAATGTCACTGTCATTTAGTGTAAAATAAGATTGTTTAAGGTTGGAATAGAAGAGACTATACTCTTGGAAATACATTGTGAGTGTGAGTGCCATGTTTCAAGTTAACATAAAACAATGAAGTCTATTCATATAAATTCATTAAAGAATAGATGTTAGTTTTAGAAATTTAGCCACAATTCATTCATGAAGAAGATGAAGGATAGAATCTTATGTGTCAAGCGAGGCCCACGGGATATTTTTGTTTAAGCATCTTCATTTCCTGTGAAACTTAGATCTGCAACCACACTCCTCCAATGGACTCGTTCTTCAAATGCTGTCATTGCTGTTTCTGTAAATTTCTCTTTTAACAGAATTGGGTTGTTAGCCCCATTCTGAACCTTAACCTGGAGGACCAAAGCTGAATACTCAATGCTAAGCTAAGGCTATCAAGAGTGTTTTTGTTATGTCACTATCACTAGAAGCCTGTCTAACCAAAGACTAAGAGTGTATCTGTCTAGTAGTTTAACTTTATCCCCAGATACTAACCTGGGTATTTTGCAGGAAACTTTGCTAAAGTTCAATACATAAATATTATAATGATATCAACATATATATAACTAATATTTGTGAGAATGTGTTGATTTGTATCTTTTCCCAGGTTTTATTATTTGTAAGTTGTATATCCTCTTTGTTAACCTTGTGTTCCTTTCAATGACTGTTTAACAAAAAAAGAACTTTATTTTGTTTCTATATTTTAAAATAGAAAATGGTTACTTTTTGGAAATATCAACTAATCCCAAATGTAATGAATCAATGGTTGCATCATTAGTTTCTCCAGAAATTAAAGAAACCAATTTGAATAGAAGTCTAAGATTTCTTTACCAAATGAATGGGGAAGATGTGAATAAATTGGAGGTATTTGCACGAATATCAAAAAATAAAGAATATAGTCTATGGAGTAATAATGACAATACAATTACCGACTGGATTATGGGATGCATAAATCTACCCTCAGAAGAAAAGATGAGGATTGTTTTTAAATCAATTAATGGATTTGGACCTCACGGCATCACAAGATTGGATAATTTGACTTATCATCACCAAAAATGTCCAAGTATGTCTATCATTGAATATAAATTAGAGTAATCATTTATGGATATTTTGTTCGTGATTTTTTATTTTTGACTATTAATTTCACCTTGATTATAAAATAATCATAATATAAAAAAAATGAAGAATTAAATCTAAAATCAACAATAACAATCATGCCTGACAAATAATAATTTGATAGAAAATAAATATTTCTAACCTCTTTTTATATTGTTTCCTGAACTGTTCAAACAGATAATAATTTTAGTGTTTAGCATAGTAGTAACAACTTCAATTCTGGAACTGTGGTACACAAGTTCGAATCTCTGTCCGTCTATTACATTCAATTTCAAATTAATAAAATCTGAAATTTTCAATCAGTTATTCATTGAGGTATTTAAACAGGCGAGCATGTAGCATAAATCTATGTTCTTTCAAAACTTTAGGTTAAATAAGATTATGAAAATCATATACTTTTTTATATAGACTTTTGAAATAGTTTATATAACTTTTAGAATAAAATCAATTAAAATTGTAAAATCAAGACAAGCAATAAGCTAAGTTTAGTATATGCAAATTATTCTTTTAATGATATTTTCAAATGGTATGTGCATCAAAATTGTTTTTTATTTAAGCTAATTATTTATTTACTATTTCATTATTCTCCAATTAGTCGGCATTTTGGATCGTGAATGCAAATTTGACAACCCAAAACTTTGTAACTACCAAGTAAGATCCAAATCTAGCTTATATAGATGGATTAGAAGAAAAGTATCTCCAACCAATGATACTGGCCCATACCCTAAATACAACTCACCAAATACAACCGGTAATTATTATTCTTGTTTGTTATTCATCTCTGCCTTTTTTTCTTAATGATTTAATATTATTTTAAAAATCAAAAGATGATTACTGAATAAAATTGCAGAAGCATTACTTAATATGTTTTAATGGAAAAAACTTGTAAACTAAATGAATTAACCAGTTAAACTTAAAGAATGCTAAAAAATATTATATTTGAAAATGAAAAAGTAAATAATGAATATAATCATTGAAAAATATAATAAATTATTTTATGAAATTGTCTTTTAAAAACTGCTCTCAGCACCTATGTTTAAAAAAAATTAATAGTGTGGCTTGTTTTTAAAAAGAAGCCATTATGTCATTTATTTAAAATTTGATTACATCTGCATTTTTTTAAATGAAAATAAGAAATCTTTGGACATGTTAGTTAATGCTTTTTGATATTCTTTTCTACTTAATAATTATGCTAAGAAGAATAATGTTTATGATTTAAAAACCTTTAGAAAAAGTTTTTTAAATTTTTACATTTGAGCCAAAAGATCTAAATTTTTTGTTTTAAGTTGTTTTTTATTAAAATGTATTAGAAACATTTTTTAAAGGGATATTATTTTGCTTCTAAAAATTAAGACTTATATTTCTGAAATAAAATCAAAATTTATTCAATGATGATAGGTTTTAAGTGGTTTAAAAAAAAGTTTAACTTGTTTTTAGTGCTTGCTATATACTTACTATTAAATTTTGAAAGAAAGATGTTTAGTTGGCTCACAAATAACATTTTTTTTTCGCTTTTAATCATTAGGTTTCTTTATTTATGCTGAATCTAGCCAAGGAAGTCCAAGAGATAAAACTGAATTGATATTTAATCCTTTTATCAGCCCTTCTCATCATTATGTTCAGTTCTATTATAACATGAATGGAGAGGATATAGGTGAACTCCAAGTAAGTGTTTATCTGTTTCCAAGCAAACACATTTTAAAAATCTGATTCATAGCAACCTCTACCATCCAAATGAAAGACTTTACTATGTTGTGCATTGTCAGTGTTAGTATTCTCACTTCAATGATATTCATATTTGGAAATCGTATTAAATGAGTTCAAATCCCAGTCAAAATCATTACATTTACCTTTAGCTGCTTCAGTAGATAGGATTTGTTAACTCGGGAGAGCAATTCCTTTAAGTAAAGGGCAACACTGAATGTAAAAGGCCCTGGTAGAGCACATAAAAATGGCATTGTTCCAAACTTGGGTTTGTGCTCGACCAAGTAAATATAATCTTTGGAAATCAAAGATGAATTATCAAGAAGAATGCCTCAGTCAGTCATGACTGACAATGCATTAAAAAAATTATGCTCAGATAATTGTTTTTTGCCCAGGCTGTGTGATATGGAAAGCAGGCTGTCGCCCATGCAGCTTACTTCCCTCTATTCCTCACGCTGGCTTGTCTAAAGGAAAAGCAGGAGCTGAAACAGTTTGGGGCCTGATAAGGTCGCAAGTGTTTTTTTCATGACACCATCACTAGATGCCTCTGTAACCAAAGACTAAGGGTGTGTCTACCCAGTGGTTTAACCACATACCCAGATACTAACTTGGGTATTTCCCACCCGGGAAACTTTGATTTTCCATCTTTGTGAAGATCTACAATCCTTTGCTTTCCATAGGTAGAAACTGAACAGCATTTAAAAGCAGCCATTTTGATAAATTATTGTTCCAATAATGTTTAGATATGTAAAATAAATCTATTAGTGTGTCATGATTTTTTTCATTTCTTAATGTTATGTTTTATATTGGTTTTTAAGGTAGTCCTTGATTTTTGGACGCCTTAATTTTTCATAATATTTTATCAATTGTTATTAAATTTACAAAGTAATTCTTGTATTTCAATAGAATTTCTCCCATGGGTAGATATTGTTCATCTAAGCGTGTGCTAAATATTAGGATGTAATGTTCAGTATTTTATTTTTAACTAGACAACCCATAACCCGTTGGGTCAATCAGTGTTGAAAAATCATAGTAACATTTAATAAATCCGACTTTGGAC
>JAUZSX010308927.1:0-12416 GCA_034780655.1 Idiosepius hallami | reverse complement strand
TTCTTCCCTATCTTTCTATATGTACTTTATACTTGTTTATTGTTCTTTCTGCTGTTGCCATCAATGTAAATATAGTTTTAGTCTTAAAAAAGGATCTCTTATTGAAAAAATACAATTTTAACCCAATACAACCTATAAAACTGAATTTTTATTATTAGCAGTAATATTTCCGACATATTATCGCCTCCCCTACCACCTCCATCACTATCACAACCACCACGAAAGAAAAAAAAATAGTTGTCATGCCCTAAAACTCAATCGCTTACTAATTAATCAATTAGTTCATTTTTTTTTGTCTCTTTCTCTGTTCCTCCTACTTTCCATTGCTCGCCCGCTTTCTCCTTTTTTTCTTTCTATCTCCACCCCCACCTCCCTACCTCTCCCTCCCTCCTTCTCTATCTCTCTGTCTCTCTATCTCTCTTTCTCTCTCTCTCTCTATCTCTCTTTTGAGAAGTCCACTTGGGACAGTGGGTAGGCAGTTGGCCTTCGGAATCGTAATACGCGAGTTCGAATTCCACTCTTTCTGTTTACTTTCTTATTGGGACTAATACCCTTCAGAAAAGTATGAATTCTGACATTCCCTCTAGCGATGGATTAAATTCTGCATATTGTGTTTAAAAAAAAAATACGTGTAAACAAAAAAGGAGGCGCTTTTGCAGAACAAGCAAATCGATAAATTTATCCGGAATATTTTTTCGTAGGGGACTTGCACTGGTTATAAGACAGCAATTTGATTGGCTAATTAGATAAACATTTATTTTATTTTAAATCATTAAAAACATCGAAAAAACCCTAACCCTAAACCCTAACTCTATGTTTAATCATTTAAAATCATTTTTTTTTTAACTATTTAAGAAACAAATCTATATATTTCATCTTAATTTTCAACTTATTTTACAATAATGACGCCAATTTTATTAGCCAATCAAATTGCTGTCTTATTACCGGTGCAAATCCTCTACCAAAAAAAAATATTTAAGCCGAATTTCTTCATTTGCTTCTTCTGCAAAAAGGTCCAATAAGGACTTTTAAAAAAGACTTAAAAAGCTTGATATTCCGTAAGACAAGCAACCAGGCAATCTCTCTATCTTTCTATCTCTCACCCACCCTCTCATTTTAATTTTCCCTCTCTTTTTAAAATTCTCCTTTCATTTTTCATATTTTTGCTCTCCCTAGGCTTTTTTTGTTGTTGTTGTTTTTTCTAACTTAATTCCAATTATTTTACTTTCTGAAATCTTTCATTTTATTTATTCTTGCTTTCTAAGCTTTTCTACCTTTTCACTCTCCCTTTGTCTTTAACCCCCCCTGTATCTGTTTGTCAATTCGTATGTATGTAAGTATGTATCTCTCTCTCTCTCTCTCCCCCTTTCTCTCTGAATCTATCTATCTTTCTTTTTTTTTAATAGTACAGACTTACACACCTAATTCATCAGATTTAGAACTTCAACCCTCTTGGGTAAGCCGCTTTTGAACTTCACCAATATTTATTGAACTTGCTACTCAAAGAAGGATTATTATAATTGAAATAAAATATCGCTTCTTTGAATAAAGACTTCAATAAATAATGTATGTGTCTGTCCGTCTGTATGAATGTGTGTATATCTCTCTCTCTCTCTCTCTTCCTCTCAACCTATCTATCGTTCTATCTTTTTTTTAATTGTACGGAGTTACACACCAGATTTAGAACTTCAACTTTCCTCTAAACAGATTTTATTGGAACTTCACCAAAAGGTAGATACAATTATAGGAAACCAGCAATACTCTTCGTGAATTGCTTCGATTCTACTGTTGCGTTTGTGTGTTTTTGTTTTGTTTTGTTTTTTTTTTTTTTGGTTTTTTGTTTGTTTTTTAGTTTTTTTTGGGGGGGGGTGTAATTACAGCTTTTGGGGTTTTTTTGGTTTTTTTTTTTTCATTTAAAAAAAATTGCGAATTTTTTTTTAATATGAAAATCATTTTTATAAACTGTGTTTTTTTTATATATACTTAAATGACCAACGTACCTACTACACAGCGGACGCTACGGGTTTGGAATTATCTAATTTTTTCAAATTTGACCCCTTAGCAGCCCCAAACCCAATCTAATCTGTTCCATTGATCTATATATTAAATACCTATATATAATGAATTTCAAGTCTCCAGATAAATAATTGATAAAGTTATTTGGTGGAGACCATTTCTCAAACAAAATATTTTCTCTTTTTTTAATTATTTGTGGAATGTCTTTATTTTAGCAATTGATAATTGGAATCATAATACGGGAGTTCAAACCCCAAGCACTGTTTCATTTATCGCTGGATTAATAATTTTGAGTAAAATATGAATTACATATTTCTTCTAAGTGTAAGTTAAATAAAGTAAGGATCGGTTTTAAAAACAGCATTCACCCTTTAAACCCTAAAGGGCCGATTTATCCGCCCTGACGACAAGGCAAAAGATGATGCACTAATTTGGTAATAATATGTTTCTCTAATATAACAGCCCTGGCTGACTACTTGGTAATTTTGATAATTTAGGGTCGAAATGGTTAAAGAAAGAATGATATGCATTAGTTACAAAAAAAATTATTGTTCTTCGTAAGTAAAACTATTCGACTTTGACCGAAAAGTAAAACTATTCAACTTTAATTCTTTGAACCCCGACTTATCAAAATTACCAAGTAGTCACTCAGTCTTATATTAAAGGAACATATTAAAACAAAATATTGGTTTGTCTTCTTTTGCCTTAAGTTGTCAGGGCCAATATATCGGCCTCTTAGGTTTCAAAGGAATTATTAAATTTTAAAAAATATTTTCAGTGTTGTTTGTCGTATATTTCTTCTGTTTCTTTTTTTATTATTAATATTATATTTTTATTGATATTAATTTTATTAATATCTTGTATCCCTTTTTTTTTCTTATCTTGTATTTCCATCTCTGTTTATGTTCGACGTTGGTCTTACAGTTACCAGTAAATATTCTGTTTGAAAAAAATATTTTTTATCGCTACCTTAATCTTTCTCTTTTGTTCTTTGACTCGCTTTCATTTCTTTATCAACATCGACAAAATCTGTGGCACGATAAATTACCATAACAAAAACCAGTATCAGACCATTCAGATCTTGATTGATTTTCTTCTTTTTTCTCGTTATTAAATGGACCTTTAAAAAGAGCATTGCAAGACTCGTTCAGTTATAATATATTAATTTACGCCGGGACGGGAAATACTTAGTTTAGTGTCTGGGGGCGCAGTTAATCCACTGGGTTGATGTAACCTTTAGTCTTTGGTTAGACAGGCATCTATACATGCGGCTGGGGACCGCTTATGAAGTTCAAATTCCCATGAAGTTCAACACTGAATCGTGCGTGTTCAGTGGTTGAGCCGGCTAAACCTGCATGGGTTAGTATGCCGACACACACACACACACTATATTAACGTTCCGTTGATTGTATTGATTCCAAATTTGTTTCTACACTCCCGGTCGTAATAAATAAAAGTGTAATATAATACATACTTATTTGAACACCAAACCACGTTCGGCACAAGGCCAGTTTTACGTGCTCATAGCATTCTGATATCTTTTAATCCCTACATATAGACTATTTACTCCCATTGAGTAAGCAGGTCTCCTCTACCCGGTGTTTTGAAATATGGATTTTTTTCCTTCACCAAGATGAGTTACTGTCATTGATTTAACTGGCTCTATTTGAAAGGAAAGTATCTTCTTTCTTGTCTTTTAAAATGTACTGTTCTTCGCATTAAATAAAAAAATTGATACTCCGTCAACAAAAACAACAAAAATATACACATTAATATGGGAATATATAGATACATATTTACAATATATTTATATGCACAATATGATTGATTGGTTGTTTGGTTTATTCTACCAGAATATCAACCCACTTGGGTTGGTTGGTTATTAATTCCACCAATATTTATTGAACTCACTACCCAAATAAGGGTTATTATAATTGAAATTTGTCTTTTTTGAATAAAGACTTCAATAAATATTAAAGTTTTATACTGACCTATTTTGTTCTAATTTGAATTTGTCTGCAGAATAAAACCGAGTTGAACCCACAAATTCTATCTTAGTCGGCAAAATTCTTTATCAATATAGCTATCAGGTTCAGCTGATATTTTAACTTCAATTCACTTCTGAATCCTCTTGATATCGATCGATCGATAGATAGATAGATAGATAGATAGATAGAAGGATGAATTGAAGGATGGATAGATGGATAATTGAATTCGTATATGATAGTAATCACATTGATAAATTGGCCCATATTTTCATTTAGAATTCCAAGTTTACTCATTCCTTTTTCATTTGACATTTATTTCTAATTTATTCAAATCCATCTTAATTACTGGTGTAATTTTAGTTCATAATTTTAATTACATTTTTCATACGCTGTATCTAATGTACTACTTCAAATATTTCAAAACATTATTTTTATGTATTTCAGTGTTTTACTTTTTTGTTTTTTATTTATTTATTTGTTTGTTTATGTATTTTGTCATTTGCGCAATAATTTATTTACTTATTTAATTTGAATTGCTACGCAGTTGAGAAAATTTGTTTTTTTCCATATCCACGTGTTTCTTGTACTTTCTTTACGTATTTTACAACTTTTTTTAAATTCGATTTTTTTTTTCAATCTTTTCTTCTTCTTCTTCGTCTTATTATTATTATTATTATTATTATGCACACAATTACCGGTAATTTGTCGATGCTGTACGTTCTGAAGAAGGAGAGAAGCGAAAGAAAATAACGGGTTATTTGCGAGTAAACCTCGTGATTTTAAGTAGCTGGATAATTGATCAAAAATCAATTACAGAAAAGACAAGAAAAAAAATTTAAGTCACGTGGTTAACGTTTTAGGCGGACACTTGCTTCAGAACTGCACCCAATCATTAAAATGGCGACATTTATTTTTACAAGTACCGTCACATAAATTAGCAGGAATTGACTTTTGAGTTGATATTTGGTTATCTATCTATCATCTGTAAATTTACACAAAAATGTATATATCTTATATCCATAAACATGGAGGTAAGGCTATGCGTGATTGCCACTGCAATATATATATATATATATATATATATATATATGAACAAAAAGAACGCTTATCAAAAATGTTTGTTCTCGGTATTAAATTTATTGAAAGGTTTATATGCCGTAAAATCAACCAAAATCTTTAGTTGCAGATTTACCGATACACATGTCTAAAATAGCACACATACATGGAAACATGTCCACTTATTCAGAGATAGATAAGTAGAGTATGAGCTCATTACATATATATGTCAATTACTGCAATACAAAGAATCATCGTCGGCGGTCACTCGTGGTCGAGTATGACTATCCTCCTTGGTCTCTGTGGACCCTTACGGCAGAACGCCTGCGCGTGATGACTTTTAACGTGGGTAGACTGATGCACCTGCAGTCACTACACAGCCTTTTGGCAAAGAATGGCCTTGTTCCAATCGCATGGATAACCACGACGACTGGAGTCCATCCTCTACTGCAGCCTTCAACCTTTTTAGTGTCGTTGTGTCATTCACTACGTCTGCTGTTGAGGTCTTGCACTATTCAACCCATACCTGGAGGAAAGATTGGGCTTCATACCTTTCCCAAGAGTATTGGTCAATATGTCAACGTAGACGGAACAACTTGGATTTGAACCCGCGTAGTACGTTTCCGAAGTCTGATTGTCTATCCACTGAGCCACATCGACTGTCAATATAAAGAATACTCAATCGTAGAAGAACACAATGGAATGAGGGTTTTATGACCGGGTCCCAATCGTGGTACTCGGCCAAGCGAGCTTCTCCAATATATGAAGATACATAAGATTAAATTGTCTATTGTCTTCAAAGATAAAAGAACTCAATATCAAAAAATTTGACTGACTGACTGATTGATTTGTTTTACGGCATATCCACCTTTTCAGTCATTTAATGCCGAGAACGATCCTTTTTGTTAGTCATTAGTCATATTTTTGTAACCAGTCTGTTTTAACCCTTTGAATCCTAAGGAGCCGATATATCGGCCCTGAAAACATAAGGCAAAAAAGACACACGAATATTTTGGCTTCAATATATTACTTTAATATACCGACTCTTGGTGACTACTTGGTAATTTTGATAAGTTGGGGTTCAAAGGATTAAATTACACACGTTGTACTATTTAATCCATATCTGAATGAAGGAGGTTTGGGGATTCATACATTTCCCGAGGGTATTATCCCGAACCTAAAAACTATCGGAACAACTGGGATTTGAACTCTCGTATTACGATTTCAGTTCTACTGTCCCAAGTGGACCTCCCCAATATCGAAAGAATGGGCTTACGAGGTCTGTCTAAAAAGTATCCAACTTTTAGATTACCCATACGAACTAGAGAAAATAGCTCGGTGCCGCTCTACAAAAAATACTTCTTCTGTCTAAAAAGTATCCTAACTTTATTTTTCCCACGCCTCTGCACACTTATCTCATCTGATCCAATATTGGCCAAACATAAAATTCTAGTCGGTCGGCAACGTCCCCACTCTCCAGACATGGCTCCATGCGGCTTCTGGTTGTTTCCAAAAATAAAGATGCCAATAAAAGGATCCAGTTTGAGAGTAGAGAAGAGATAATTCATAACGCGGCGGCGGAGATGGACACCATTCCAAAAGAAGACTTCGTGGAAGGATCGGTTAGTTAAGTGTGTGTAAGCACAAGGGACCTACATTGAAGGGAATTAGGGTCCAAATCCTAATCAGATGTGTAAAATATTTTTAATCGACTAAGGACGGATAGTTTTTAGGCTGACTTAGGTGATCTTGAAGGCGAGCATATCCAGCATAGAGGCTCGAGTCATCCGTAATCAGACTCAATGGAACACAGTAAGAATGGAGGATTATAGGATACCAAAGCGCTTGTTCTATGTGGAGATTGAATGTGGTAAACTGACCAATCACAAACCTCGGAAAATGTACAAAGATGTAATTAAGGGCAACCTGAGAGCTCTGGGCATAGAATTAACAAAGTGGGAAAAGATAGCCCAAGACCGGAAAGCCTGGAGGAGCAACGTCTACGCGGGATGCAAGAATTTCGAGGATTTAAGAGCCGAACACGCCGCTATCAAGCGAGCCCTACGTAAACGAGAGGATACAGAAAACTTTGATCTCGAGATCACGTACTCGTGCGGGATCAGTGGCAGAGTGTGCATGTCAAATGAAGGCCCCAAGAGTCATGGAGCATGGGGAGGGAGGCGGCCAGGGATGGGACGCCCACCGACAAGTCTATCCTGAAGAATATGCGGCAAACTATGCAGGCCGTGTGGGGCTATGTGAAACCATATGAGGACTCATACAAGCACCGACGTGTTGTAAGGGTTGGCCATCTGCTGTAACGAGATGTGGCAGTCACCATATATATATATATATATATATATATATATATATATATACATGCACACACAAACACACACATGTATTGTGGATGTCTAAAAATAAATAAAACTCATAAAATTGCTAATAAATATCTGGAATTGAGTTCTGTACTTTTATGTTTTTTAGATTTAACAGCAGTTGTAAATAACATTTTTTTTTTAATGCCATGGCTTAGGAATTAGAAGAAAAGGTGATTGGCATGATGACTTATAGAGAGACTAAATCTTATAAGACTCTTCAAACATGCTTCTTCTGCATTATTCAGGATAGTTGGATTATAAAACATTTATTTCTAAAGAAATAAACCTTAAAATCTAGCTAAAGGCACCAAAATTTCAGTACTCAATTATTATTAAGTCAGCTAATAGAAAATGTTAATATGTTTAGTGTATTTTGTTTTAGTAATGAATGGTAGTCAAATTAATGGGTTTCATTTCTTTTTGGACACCCTATATATATTATATTTACTTGGTGAGCACCAACCCAAGTTTGGCACAAGGCCATTTTTATATGCTCTTAACCGGGCTTTTTACATTGAGTGTTACCCTTCAACTAGATGAGGATATTATATTTACTTGATGAGCACCAATTCAAGTTTGGCAGAAGGCCCTGTTTACATGTTCTACAAAAGCACCCAAATGTCAGCCATCATCCCAACACTAATGTCCTGATCCTTGCCTTCTTTTACATGGCATTTCTTCAATATCTTCCCGACTCTTACCATTAAAGGTTAATTTCTATTTTGTATAATTATTAAATCACTTATGAAATAATTCTTTATTTATTGTTTTTTCCAGTTTTGTGGAGATGGAATTTCAAGAATGCTGGAGACCCATTAAATATGGCACTAATTGCAAACTAAATAACATCATTAATTTCCTCTTTCATATATTTGCAGTCCTCAAGGAAACCTCAGTTGGGTTCTCGAGAATTTTCCCGTTTTTTTTTTTTCGAACCACTTTCCCTTCTCGTCCAGTGAAGTTAGAGCAATGGTAAAAGCTTGGGCTCTAAAACCGTATTAGGTAAAAAGGGTTGTAACTTTTGAATCTAAGATCGCCATTGGCTGGAGAATATATTTTTGAAAAATATTTAATTTAAATGAAGTTTTTCTTTCCTTCTTCTTTCCTTGGTGTAGAAAAAATATCCAAATATTTTTTGAATTTATTTTTTTTTAGAAAATAATTATTTTAGAAAATTGGAGTGGAGGAGCGACAGGCTATCTCCCGTTTTGATTACCGAACCATGGACTCGCCCAATGAGCATAAAAATAGTCACCTACGTCACTATGGGAGACAAAAACAATGTATCTGGTTTGATTTGAATTTTCCAAATTTATTTGTTGAGGAAGGTGGCGCCGTGGAGCATTGGTAATAGCTCGGACTATGGAATCTTACTACGCGAGTTCAAATCCCAATCAAAACCATCACATCTACATTTACCTACCTCGGGCAGATGGGGCTTGTTAACTCAGGAGAGTATTTCATTTAGGTGAAGGGCAACACTAATTTAAAAAGCCCACAAAATGTCCTCAAGGTTTGGGATTGAGGAAAGGACTAGTGACTCTTACTCGTAAAACAAGTATGTTACGGAAACAGCAAAAAAACAAATTTGCTGCCCAACACACCACTGGGTGTAATGATTGAACACAGGGCTAGCGACTCTTTCTCGAAAAAGCAAGTATGCTACGGAAACAGCAAAAAACACATTTGCGGTCCAACGCACCACTGGGTGTAATGATTGAACATAGGGCTAGCGACTCTTTCTCGTAAAAGCAAGTATGCTACGGAAACAGCAAAAAACACATTTGCTGCCCAACGCACCACTGGGTGTAATGATTGAACATAGGGCTAGCAACTCTTTCTTGCAAAAACAAGTATGCTACAGAAACAGCAAAAAAACCCATTTGCTGCCCAACGCACCACTGGGTGTAGTGGTTAATGGAAAATTTGTTGAGGAATTTCTCGAAGAACAAATCTTTGCAAAACAACTTTGATACTGTTGCTGCAGAGTGAAATTCTAATTGATAGCAAGATATTTTTGGTTTTCGTTTCGTTGCTTTTTTTATGGTGGGTGTTCTTCTTAAAATTTATAATCTTTAATAATACGCTAGTGTCATTTTATTAGTCAATTATTTTTCAATTCAATGGATTTGCTACTAGTAATTGAAGATTGTCTTTCGTTTGGTTCTTCCTTTTATTTGTATTTTTCGCGCTTCTTTTAATTTTTTTTCTTCTGGTTAATTCTTGTTTTCTATTCGTTTCTTTCTTTACTTTTTATAACATTTTTTTTTCAACTATTTTGTCTTTGTATTATTTTTCGAATCCGTTTTTCGGTTTTCCGTTCTTCTTTTAATCTTATTCTTCGGTTCTTTTATATTTGTTTTTATTTGTTCACTTCTTTCTTTTTTTATTTTCCTTCTTTTGTTCTTTAATTCATTTCTCAGTTCCAAGAAGTGAGATGACATGTTCTTCTTGCCAATGCTTTGATTCTCTCTTTGTTTTTGTTTTCTATTATCATTATTTTTAATGCAAAAAAGAGAAATAAAATACAAAAAAAAATCTTATTGAAAATTTCGAAAAAGATTGAAAATAAAATAACGAACAAATAATTAATTTAGGTGGAAGTCTGGATGACCATCTGGATCAATTTATTTAATAATTTCTAGAAAATTATAACTGTTCATCGATGAATCCCGTGTTTACTCTTTTTATTTGTAGTTTAAGTATCCCTTTTTATAAATATCCTTATGTTGCATATAAAAACTTTCGGTCATTTAATGCCGAGATAAATCCCTTTTCATAATTTTTCTTGTTCAATATACAAGTTTTTAGTCACTTAATGCCGTAAACAACCCATTTTTTTTGTTAAATATAAAGGTTTGCGGTCATTTAACACCGAGAATAACCCATTTTTATAGATACTCTTTCGTTCAATATAAAATATATTTTGTTCAATATTGAGATTCGTGGTCATTTAATACCGAATCAAGCTATTTTAAAAGATATTCTTTTAATAAAATTTTCTGTCATTTAATTCTACGATAAAATTTTGCGGGACGAAAAACTTATGTAGGTCATCGGGGCCGATATATCGGCTCATTGGGTTCAAAGATTGAAGAACTAAAAGCAAAAAAAAAAAAGAGAACATTACTTCAAACGATTAATGATAGAAGAAAGAGAAAAGAAAAAGAAAAATTCTTTCTTTTCTTTCTTTTACTTCTTTAATCCCTTACTCTGTCTTTCTCTTTTCAGTAATTCTCTATATTCACAAAAAGAAAAAAATAACTCCAAGAATAAAGAATTTAAAAAAGATCAAGAAAGAAAATATCTGCAACCAATCAGATTGATGAGCTATTATTACGATTTTCTCTGACATGTTTAAATTAATGATGTTTCGACCAAGAAAGAAATCTGGATTTTAATGCGGTTGCCATTGTTACATTTAGAAAAATGTCCCCCTAAAACCTTAATAAAACGCAAGAAAAAAAATGAATATATCCTCCGGGAAAAAGTTAGAAGCAAATGAATTATTTGAGCCAGAAGCAATATTAAGATTAAAAGAGCTTCAAGACTAAGAGTAAATTAACTCAGTTCTACAAATCTTCTTTTTGTTTCATTTTTTTGTAAGGTATCTTCCAAATGTGTCTATGCTTAGAAAATACTATTTTTCTATTTTCTTTTATCATCGATATTTTTTTTCTTTTCTTTTTTTATTTTTTGGAAAGGTATTTTCCAAATGTGTCTATGCTTAGAAAATACTACTTTTTTCTATTTTCTTTTATTTTCCACATTTTCTTTTCTTTTCTTTTTTTCTTTTTTGGAGAGGTATTTTCCAAATGTGTCTATGCTTAGCAAATACTATTTTTCCATTTTCTTTTATTTTCCACATATCCTTTCCTTTTTCTTTATTGCTCTGTCTTGTTCAGCAATTTTAGGTGTTCGTTCCCTTGAAATGACTCCTTATCATTAATAGTAAACCGCTCTTTGTATCTGTATTCTCTTTTTTAATCACTGATTGATACGGGTTACGTTTTTTGCTGTGACCATTCTATTTTATTTTAGGCAGAAAAATCCACTTTAAGATCAATCAGTTTATTAATTTTTTGTTGAAACAAAAGAAAATATGTTGTGGAACAGCTTTCACTTCGATGTGAAAAACCATGTCCGACGTAAGAAATAGAAACCCAAACCCATATGCAGCAAATCGATCCTAAAACGCGGTTTGACAAAGCAATTAGACCAGTGTCATAGCAACAGTTTTTTCTGCTCGGGGTGGTCATAAGATTTGTGCCCCCCTTTGCTCAATGATAATCCATTAACTCTCAAAATTTCAAAAAGCCCTAAAAATATTTATTTTCATAAAACTACAATCAAGGATTTAATTATATTCATACTTCAGATATTTATTATATTATTATAGTCCATTAGTAAGGGGAAAAAGGGCCTTACTAACCACCCAAATTATATTTAGTTTAATATTTTTCTTTTCTTTCGGGGTTATTCGTTCCACGCCCAACTCATTACGTAAACATTCAGCAGCATCATCAAGGGGATATTAAGTAGGATCAATCCATGGAGAGAAAGTTTGTACTTTGGTGAGTGTAGTATGTTATGAAGATGGATGAATGCAATTATTAGGAAAAGCGAAAGGGTCATGAAAGAGTCTAGTTAGAGTTAAGTAATAGTGTAAGACCAGCCTGTCTAGTTTTATTACCCCTCCTCAAACGGCCTTGTGCCATATTTTGTATTTTTCAAAATAAATATAATACCCCAGATATTTATTTTCAATGGACTAAGGATACAGTTAAAAACTCCATTTAAACATTTGGAGCCGAATAAAAATCAAACAGAAAAAAATAGTTGAAGTATGATAGAATGTTAGATGCGTAACATCTGTAGCAGTCACCTCAAACCGGAATCGCGCCAGGTGATCCGCCCACCTACTGACCAGTTGGCCGGAACCGCGTAGTGATTCCTGCGAGTAATCTGAGGGACT
>JAUZSX010308916.1:0-12417 GCA_034780655.1 Idiosepius hallami | reverse complement strand
AACCATTACATTCAACTTTAGCTGCCTCGGGCAGATATGGCTCGTTAACCCGGGAGAACAGCTCATCTAGGTGAAGGGTAACACCGAATATAAAAAAGCCCGGGTAAGAGCACGTAAAAATGGAATTGTGCCAAACTTGGGTTGCTGCTCACTAAGTAAATATACATAGACATGTTGAATAGTATTCTCTAGCCGGTTTTCACCATCAGGATCACCAGGAAAATATCTAATAATATGAGTCTTATGACAAATAGAAATGCATGTTGTATGTAAAGTTAGTAGACATTTAAACTCGTGTTTGTTTTAGGATCCATATTAAAAGGCATTATCCTAAAAAGCCTGATGCTAAAACCAAGATAGAGAAAACTATTCAACATTTATACATATATATAGGAAGAAAAATTATTTTTAGACTATTTATTTTTAGTTTTTAAATGTGAAAAATGTTTATTTTCCTTTTCTCTCGTAATTTTCTGTTGATTATTCCAGATAAAAGGGAAATACATGTCCGGGAAAAATAACATTATGTTTCTTTAGGTCTTTTCTTTTACAATATATAATCATATATATATTCATACATACATACATAAATACATACATATATATATATATATATATATGTATATATATATATATATATATATATATGTATGTATATGTTTGTATCTATCTATATATGTGTGTGCAATGTTTGTCTATCAATCTTCATATGCGTGTTGTATAATGCTGCATTTAATGCTATTTCTTCCAGTGTAAGTCAGATATAATGCGTCTTAATTGCGTTTTCTCATAAAGAGTGCCCAGTTATTAAATGCCAAATTTCAAATTATAAAAACATCGTTTAGTAATTACCCTGCGTGAGGATGACTCGGGGCAGTTATATCAATGCTATATTCTCTGGCTTAATGCTTAAATCTTGGACATGCAATTTAAATAAATAGACAATTAATGGATATATAGTAAGCGTGCCAGCTTATGGCGATGTCATCATTTCATTTTAAGATAAGCATTGTTCACGGAATAATGTAGAATTTCAATTTGTAATTATACTTAGTTTAAAAACTCTAGGCTGTATCTCTAAATCGATCTGCCACTTTTTTTCTATTAATCCCGTTTTATAGAACACACATACACATGCAGTGAGAATATAGCATGAACATATAGATAAGATTTTTATTAAATCCATTTTAAGAAATGGTTATTCGCCGAGTGTTATTTTTCACATTCAAATGAAATAATCACAATAACGTTTTACAGCATTGCTAGAAACTCAATAATATGGAAGTTCACATAACTCAAAGGGTCGATGATGACATATGGAATATAAAATCATTGAATCTAATCCCAGATACTCCTCTAAAGGTGGAGCTATGGTAAAAGTTTAGACTCTAGAATCGTATTACATGAGTTCAAAATCCAGTCAAAATAATTACATTCACTTTCAGGTGGATCAGGCTGATGAGGCTCGTTAAAGCTAGAGAGTAACTCATCTGGGTTTAAGCATAACACTGATTCCAGAAATTTCCTGAACGGATGAGACCCATCAAGTCTGTGGGAGTAATTCATCTAGATGAAGGACATCACAGATTACAAAATCCCAGGAATATAATTAGTACGTAAAACTGGTGTTGCGGCAACACTCAAAACTTTCTGAAATATACTATACAATGACATCATTTCCGTCCGATGACGTGCCTTCCAGGAACGATAGTTATCTCTCCAAGTCAGTCAGAGACGAAACGTAGTGAGTAAGGTTATGACGAACAAGTCCAAACTGGCGTCAAATTACCTAAAAAGGTTAATATGCTGTAAGACAAAAGTAACTAAACAAACAATCATTCGAAGCAAACCCCAGTGACCGAGCATTTCTACCCGTTTCTACGTTGTTTCCGCTCGATTTAACGGCTTTGGGATGGGTATTCATCTTCCCAATCTGTAAATACGGTTAAAAAAAACTGAAATCGAGTGTGTGTGTAAGATTGAATTACAGTGGGAATATCAGTATTTGAATGCTGAATATTTCTACATTTTATTATTTCACACACTTAGAAAGAAAGTAACAAAACCAAAATATCTATATACTTATAAAAAAACAGATCGTTGTCTTTGAATGTCACCCTACATTCTGTAGCTCTTTAGAAAATAAAACACTATAGTTATTTTAAAAAAAGCTGTACATAGAGCGCTTAACAAGGAAACTACGATAGTTATTGAAAAAAGAAAGATCAGATTACTAAAATGTGCATCTGTACGGTATTATCTTGCTATATAATAGACTATTTTAACTCCCTTTGAGTGTTGTAATGTTGGTTTTGAGACCGGTCTGATCAGGTTCGGGGATCTCTGACAAATTGCAGGCGAAAAAGTAAGACATTTATGCGATCAAACTTTGTATTAGATTTAAGAAAACCAAACAACAAGTAACCTTAGATCCACTTGTAATTGTGTTAGAACTGATGTTAGGAATATGCAACGGAATGTCTGTTAAAGAAAACGAAAAATCCGTGCAGTTCATTTAATTTTCAACTCATGGGCTTAATGATAAATGTACAAAATGGCGACTGCATAAACGTTATAATCAAAATTGTAGAAACTAATAAACGTACGTGTCCTTATTAGAATTCCAAGATTTAGAGATAGAAAAGATTTAAATGCAAATCAAACCTAAAATCATTGCTGTTATTCTTTTAATTAACAGTTCCATTACACATATATGAAATTTAGCTTGTAAAAGTCAATACTTTTCGATCAATAAAAACAAAAACAGAAATAAAATCTATTAACTGATATAAGTAAAAAAATAATCAGCTGAAAAGGAATGCATTTACCAAAGAGAAAAATGTGGATTATAGTTTGCATAACAAATATACAAAACATGGGGTTTAGTGTGGAATTGATTTTTAAAAGAAATTGACTCCTTTGAAATTGGTTTGTATTTGAAGTGAGTTCATCAAACCTTAATCAACATAAAAAATGGATAATGGACTTAATTTAAAGAAGGAAATTACTGTAAAAGTAATTCACACATACAAAAATGGTAGCTTTTCAAAATTTCTCTTATCCCAGCGGTATAATCTTTCTATTATGAACTTCAGGTAATCTAACTCGTAAAAGTTCAAATAATCAACCATGGGGTCATCAGGAGAGAGTGTGCATCGTTTTGGGACCTTCCTCTTATTATTCAAACATTAAAAATGTTCTGTAATTTCTCATATAAATCGTTTCCTTTCTCTGCTTTCAATGTAAATTTCAATTGTATGTAGAAAAAGGCATATGGAGCGGATAAACTTATCATTAACAGAAATGCATTGAATTTGAATCAAACCGAAAATATCAATGACCAAGGATGCATTGTTGCATTCCTAAAAACCACTGACGATAATAATGGAATCATCAGTATTAACACTAGAGTCGTCACAATAGAAAGAAATGTCATGACCCCTAAACTTAAATCAGAAAATTAACAAAAAAAAAAAGAAAGAAAAGAAAAGAAAAAGAAAATACGTTGATCACTCACTAATGGATCATGACTGAAAAGGCTACCAAATGACCTTTTGAAGATTTTTTTTTTTTACTCTGGCGTTCGAGAGAAAAGAAAAGATTAAAAAAAAAACTCCAAAATAAATCGTATAAAAAAGAAAGAAAAAATACACATAAAAGATAACAAAACGGTAAAAGACCTCGAAAATCCTTCGAGAATGTTCTCTATTTTGAACAATTGCCAGAAGAACAAGACGAATAAACACTGCGTGCCACCGAATCTTCTTAAAATTCTGGATCGTGCTCACATTTATTTATTCATTTATTGTTAGCTTTTATATATATTTCATTTATGCTAGTATTTATTTGATTTTTTTTTCGTTTCTGTTTCGCGGCCGATGGAGAGTGCTACGGACTTGGTTTTAGCCTTAAAGGTATTTTTTTTATTCGTAATTTTTTCTATTTTTATCCTCTTTTATACATGTTTTCTGATAACAAAACACTCCTTTTCTTCTATCTCATCTGGCCTCTCTTTTCACCCTTCTTCTTCTTCTTCATTTCTTAGCAGCTGACCGATAACAATATCTCTTCAATCTGTGGTCAATTCAATGGTATCTCAGGTTTTATTCCATCGAAAGGCAAGTCGGTAAGCCCTACGGTTAAGTGCATAAACTTTAAAATCGTAGGGCACTAGTTCACGTGCCTTTATTGTTGTAGTCACCGTATTGCTTGTGTCATGTGGATTTATCATAATCATCTTAAATATTTTTAAACTATGCTTTATATATTTTTCTAACAAAATATCAAACAATCATTTTCGATTACATTTTTTCGTCATCGGAGTTTTCATCAATTGCTATTGATAAAAACTCAGATTCACAACATATCCCATTGTTGGAGGTAGTATGGTTGTAATTCTTGCGAATATATATATATATGTGTGTGTTTGTGTGTATATATATATATATATGTGTGTGTTGGTATGTATACAAAATTGTTGGAAACATTAAAAAACATTAAAGATTGACATGGTTTAAAATAGACAAAGAAAAATTTTGAATATACTTGTATTTTAATGAACTTTTTAAGAATTTTAATTAAATGTTTTTCGATAAAATTGCAATATTTACTATTATGGCATCAAATATGTAAAATAACAAGGACGAAAAAACATTTATTTGAAAATTGATATTATTATTTATAAACGGCAATATTTTAATGTCATAGATTATTAAATAAGCCTAAAAAAACAAGATGAATGCTTATGATGCATTTTATGCGACGCACGTGGAAAATAAACAAAGCTACCATATTATTTAAGATTTAAGTATAAGTATGTAGAATCAGTTTCAGTATAATTTCTGTACTATTAATGTTTATAATATCTTATCTTGTTGCAGTACTTGTTGTTTTAGGGCAGGAAGACCTTACTTCATTAGTTCGGATTGGATCGGTTTTTCTGTTGAGTTTTTTCGCAATCACAGAATATCCTGAGATTCCCGATCTACACCCTTCGGGGTAATTCTGATTGAGGACTTTTATAACTACTGAATGGTCGATGTGGGGGAAGGGTGGGATGGTCTTGTCTTTCAGTTTGTATGCTTAATGCATTCGACTTATAATGCCACAAACCATCGACCAGGAGGTACAGTACCTGATATTTTTAGGTCCCCTCCTATCTTACTAATGAACCTGCTCTACGTTGTTTAACTTAAGTGATCTAAACAAAACCGACGTCTCCAATGTGACTTGATCGTGCTTATTTCAGTGGTATTATATATTAAAAAGTGTTTTACACCAAATAGTGCAATATCATAATACTTGTTTTTAAGCAGAAAAAATACTTTTTATCAACTTTCGATTTTGAAGCATATTATAATTGCTATGGGCAGCGACGGTGGAGCATTGGTAAAAGCTTGAGCTATGAAATCGTATTACGCGAGTTCAAATCCCAGTAAAAAAAAAACATAACTTTCACTTTAGCAGCCTCTGGCAGATGGGGCTTGTAAACTCGGGAGATCAGCTCATCTAGGTGAATGGTAACACCGAATATAAAAAGCCCGAGTAAGAGCACGTAAAAATGGCCTTGTGCCAAACTTGGGTTGGTGCTCACCAAGTAAATATAAATACCAAATACCAAATTATAATTGCTATTAAAAACCTGTTTCAACAATAATGCAGACTACACAGCAAGAGATCGTGTATCTTCTAAAAAAATTCCCAACGAACAGAGCACTTAGCTCTATTTTCTAAGAATTTTAAAGTCTAAGTGCATAAATATAAAATGTAAACGATACGTCGTTTTTCTTATAAAATTATTTTAAGAAAAAAAAGATAACAATGTATTAAGAATCTCAACAACAAGTTACTTCTTTGCTTGAATCATATGTTCTTAAATAAAGAAGAATCCTTTCAAAACCTTATATTCAAATTAAAAAAAAACTATTTGCGCTTGTGAAATGAATTCGGGTTTGGTAATTGAATTCCAGTCGTACGTACCATACACTTAACAGAATACATTTTTCTCAAAGATAGATGATTCGAAAAATACCAGGTTTAATTGAAGTTTTCAAATAAATTGTATTCTTAGATTTTAATTTTGATATTCTAAAATCAATTGTTAACAGCAAAAATTATAAAATTTAGAAAATGCTTAAAATTTATTATATATTGGTTTCTTTTTGTCTACATCATATCAACCTTTTTGAGTTAATTAAAACCTAGAGCAACTAATTTTCATAAACGTTCATTTCATGTGAGTGTTTACTCTGGTAGTTATTTTATTGTACAACATGCGCTATTTAATCTATAGCTTAAGGGAATGTGTGGATTCATACCTTTCCCAAGGTTATGATCCAAATGAGCACGTGAACGATGTGCATAACAGTTCGAATGAAAGATGTTCAAATTATCAAGACACGTAACAATTATTCTGTAAAATGATGATAATATTTTGATTTTTTTTTTAATTCTCTTTACTACTTGCTAGTTTCGATGGGTTTTCAATATATCAAGAGTGACCTTGATCAGAACTATCTCCGCTGTGCAAATATAAGATCAACAGCTACAGATATCCTCCTCACATTTATCTGACAATGTTGCATCAGTTAATTTCGCACTTCCTCTATGTTTTCCCTCTACCGTGCACTATTCGATGCTCCAGATCTTGTTTTATCCTAAACATGCTCCTTTATTGTTAAAGTACCCATAAAAACTTGCTTGGTGTATCTGCTTAATCTCTATAGCCTTTAACATTAAACTTTTAACATTCGATGAACTTGTTTGGTTTTCTTAAGTCTAAAGCAAAAATTGATGGCATAAGATTTTTTGCTTGTTTTCATAGATTTGCAAACCTAATCATAGCCGTCTTCAATGAGAGTAACTTCTACCGTTAAAAGGTAACAATGATTTCTACGTTTCTAGGAAATTATTGAGCATGTTAAACTGGCCATGTGGCAAACAAGTTTTGGTGCTCAGCCAAGTATATATCCTATTTCTATGGGGGATCCATGCATAATCTAATTAATCTATCCATTCAACAGCAAATTAAAGAACAGGTTGTTAAGGAAAAATATCTTTACATAAGAGGAAAAATAGAAATGTACAGGAGTTCTGTAAGACTGGAGAGGGCGACTTTTCTAAATAAAGAAAAATCATACTAATCATAAGCTCTCCAATCGTTTCTTCTCTTTTTTTAAATTCGTATTATACGATTTCAAATCCTTAGTACAACCATTGCATTTGCCTTTAGCTGACTCAGACAGATGGAACTCGTTAATTTGGCAGGGTAACTCATCTAGGTGAATGGCAACACTGATTACAAAAGCCAGTGATATAATTAGAAAATTACTTTCAGTATAACTTAGGTTTGTGCCGACCAGGTAGATATATCCCCAGTTATGTTAAGGGCAACACTGATTACAATAGCCCAAGAGTATAATAAGCACGTAAAAATGGCCTTGTGCTTAACTTATATTTACTTGGTATACACCAACCCAAGTTTGGCTCAAGGCCATTTTTAACATGCTCTTATCCGTTTTTTTTGCATTCGGTGTTACCCTTCACCTAGATGTGCTGCCCTATGGAGCTAATGAGCTCCATCTGCCCGAGGCAACTAAAGTTGCATGTAATGGTTTTGGACAGGCATTTAAGCTTGCGTACTACGATTCCAAAGCCCAAGCTTTTACCGATGCTTCAACTTTGCTGCTCGACTAAGCATATATGTCCTCTCAATTAATAATTTCATTTATTTACTTTTATCTTTTATTGTGTGTGTGTGTGTGTGATGGCGAATAGAATAACTCAATGCTTAAGATACAAGCTTCATTGTCCTAAGCTTAAACCGAATACAGTGCAAAACCAAAATAACAAAACAATTCTCCTTGGAGATTTGTTTTCTTACAATCTGCTTGTGAATTAAACTATTTCTATAGAATCGAGAACAATTCTGATCAATTAGATTACAATTATATAAATATGCTTACATTAACGTAGTGGTTGGACAGTCGGACTTCGGAATCGTAAAACACTGGGGTTCAAATCTTAGTCGTTCCATTTGCGTTCATAATTGAAATACTAACCTTGAGAAAGGTATGAAACCCCATATTGTCTCCAGCTGTGGGTTGAATACAAACAATCATACGCTACATTAAAATAGATAATTATTTCCTTGAACTATTATATATATATATACTGCCATTTTTTAACATAAAAATCCCAACCCTGATACCATGTCTAAAATACTTGAACGATATGCACGACACACTCTGTTTCCATCCCCTTTTAACCAGTTACAGGCAAAGCAAGACAACTAATTAGCCAAATGAGATGGAGATTTTATACCAGAGTGTATTTCTACGAGATGAGTTATTCATCCAAGTATGTAAACATTAAGTAATTTTTATATGACTTTACTGATATTGTTCTAGACCAACGATAATTTTGAAAATAACGCTGTCAACAATGCTCCCCCTTGCTTGCAACTTTGTCTACTGTAATCCTTTCCAAATAAGTTATATTCGTTATAAATAAAATGTCGTGATGCTTTTGACGACACCCACATAATGCCCCTTTAATTGGGTGTTATTGTCGATTTGCACATTTAAAACTTTACAGGTGTTTAGGGATCCTGTCATCATTGATTCAGACTAGCTGACCTGCCCAATTCATTTGATTACGAATAATATGCATCTGTATCCTGGGAGAATCAACGCTCCTAACTATATAAACGTCAGATGTGGAATATTGCTATTTAATATTTCATATCCTTTGAAGGCTCGTTTGATCTAACTTCTCAACAACCTTGATGTACTGACAGTGTGTGGTCTAGGGTCTCTAAAGAATTGATGAGGATACGTATTGCATACCACATATAAATACTGGGTTTTGTCTCCACATATCGAAGTTTCACAATGCTTTGTCAACTTTATCATTACAATCTGATTACAAAGAGGGTTATGTTAATTCCTAATTATGCAAACAACTTAGAGATAAAAAAAAGAAACAGATGATTTGGCGAGCATTGAAATAGCTATTGATTGTTTCGGATATTTCAAGCAGGTATGTATTTTTTAAAGAGTTTTTTAATAAACTCGTACATAAAAAGTTTGTCAACGTGGCTCAGTGGATAGACAATCGGACTTTGGAACCGAAATATGTGGGTTCGGATGCAAGTTATTCCGTCTAAGTTTACATGTCGACTGATATCCTTGGGAAAGGTAGAAAGCCCAATATTCCCTTCAGCAATAGGTTAAATAGTGCAAGACCCCAACGTCGGATGTGGCGCATGATGTCTACAATGACACAACAGCACTGAAGGCAAATGAAGGCTGCAACAGGGGGTGGCCTCAAAAACTTCTTGAAATAACAAATTAAGTGAATTTTGTATAATATTTATAACAGTAATCCTTGAGTCGTCATGAAAAGTTTTCTTCATTACTTTCTCGTATCTCGTCTCACCTTCTACCTCTTCAAACATAGGTTTGACGACGTACAAGGTTTAACTGTTTTACTGTGTGTGTGTATGTGTGTTTGTATGTGAATGTGTGTATCTGGGTGTGTATATAATAATGGAATTTAGATTCCGACAGTTTGTAGATAAAACTTAAAAACTCCATTATTATATATACGGATTGTCAATAAACCTATTTTCGTAATAATTTAAATAAACAAAGAAACGATGGGGAAAACTTCTTTGATTATCTTTTAAATTAACACAATTAATAAGTGTTCCCGTAGAGAATTGGTTAATGGCGTTCAGTTATCAGTAGGGTTGCGGGTTAGATTTGGATGAGTTGCACTGCTGATTTCAAAAAGAATGAAATACATCTATATGCAAATTTCCAAATTATTTATTGATGTTAATTTTGTAATTAACCCATTATATATATAGCGGTCAGTGCGCTTTTAGTTTTTACTTCATTTACCTCCTTCTTTTTAGCTATTTAATTATAGCCCTCTTGTGTTGTGTTTTCAAAACCTTATATAAATTTTTAACCACAAATAACCTGTTTATATATATATATATATATATATATATATATATATATATATATATAAATAAAATAAAAACAAAAAACAAACTCCTGACAAAACAAACAAAATAAAAATAACCAATAAACTAATAATATCAAAACCAACTTTTATAATAGAAACTTAAGAGAATCAAGTAAATACAAACAAAATACCATTCTGGCATTAAATAACCCTAAAAGTGGTTGATATGCCATTAAATCCCAAATCAAATCAAAATCAAATCCTTTCCGAGGTCACAGTTAATCACCTGAAAATGGCCTGAAGTGAACTTGGCCGAAACATACTGAGAAAAACAACCAAAAAAAACTACCAAGATGAGGACAAAAAGTCTGCAATAAAATCAATACTCAGATTATGAAACCTCATCTCTAAATAAATAAATAAATATTTATAATTGAAAAGTTAATTTGCATGCTATGAGAAAAATCAGCCTCTCATAAGAAACAAGGCTAAAAAACTGAATTATTTTATGACATATCAATTCCTTGTTTGTTTCTGCAATAATTATAATTACATGATTAATAAGCAAAAGTGGTAATACTTTTGACTCTGGAATCATATCAGATGAGTTCAAATCCCAGTGAAAACTATCACACTCACTTTTAGCTGTCTTGAGCAGATGAGGCTCATAATCTTAAGAAAGTAACTCGTCTAGGTGTAAGTATAACACTGATCGCAAAAAACTTGTTAGATGAGATCCATTAACTCTATGAAATGACTCAGGTAGGAGAAGAGAGACACTGGTTACAATATTTCAGGAATATAATGAGCATGTAAAAATGCCCTTGTGCCTAACTTGAGTTGGTGTTGCACAAAGTAGATATATCCTCATCTAAAGAGCAACACTAACTAAAAAAGCCAACAGATATAATGAGCATGTAAAAATGGCCTTGTACCTAACTTGGGTTGGTGTTCCACCAAGTATATATATGCTCATCTAGATAATAGACCTTCCTCGCAGGGAGTGGGTGATGCTTAACCGTGCTTGGGCTAAGGTGGCAAAAATTCAAGATAATCTCTCGAGTTGGAGCTTTGTTCGGGACACAGTTTGCCCATGTGGCGCTACCAAACAGACCATCACTCACCTGCTCACAAACTGCCCACTTGTACCTTGCCCTGATGTGGACTTAAGCAATGCAACGATAGCCACCCGTCGCTTCCTCGCTAGATGAAGCAGCATGATATTATGATGATGATCTAGATAAAAGGCAACACTAATTAAAAAAGCCCACTGATATTATGAGCATGTAAAAATGGCCTTGTGCCTAACTTGAGTTGATGCTTCACCAAGTAGAGGATATATTTACTTGGTGAGCTCCAACCCAAGTTTGGCAAAAGGCCATTTTTATGAGCTCCTACCCAGGCTATTTACATTCGGTTTTACCCTTTACTTAGATGAGCTGCTCTTGCAAGTTAACAAGACCCATCTGCCCGAGGCAGCTAAAGTTGAATGCAATGTTTTTTGACTGGGATTTGAACTCACGTAGAACAATTCCAGAGCCGAAGCTTTTACCAATGCTGCCCTTGACCAAGTAGATATATCCTCAATATAAAATAAGGAAGCAGCTATGAAACGATTCGTTAATAACAACTGATATCTTTTGCAAACATCTCTATTAAATTGGAATCACTCCCAATTTTACCCATTAATGTTTTATATTTTGATATCTTGCTATTCATTTCAATTGTACTAGACATCTATTTATTTTACTTGATATTACTATGACTAAACACATTTGGCCCAACCCCAGTTTATATATATATATATATATATAATATATGTATGTATGTATATATAATCAAATGCCGCATTCCCTAAAGGTTATTCCTCTATTCAACTTAATCAATATAAGGCCTGGCCAAGAGTAACATTACTCACAACCAGACACCGTATTCTAATTCCTAGAAAAAGCAGCAGAATATGGCCTTATTTATTCCAAAGCTGCCATAAATTTTACTTGTATCTGCTCATTGAGAATGCAGTGGTGGCAACTGTCTCTAGAGTGTTTTGTGGTCACAAATTATTGGTCACTGAACTAGTTTTATGGTTCGTCTGGGATATCTATATTTCCAGAACAACTTTTAGGAGAATTTTAGCGCATATTAAACATATGAGTTTGGTAAACAACTATGATTCACAACAGAAAGATTTTAATGTTTGCTAGGAAGAGATAAATTTTATGCTGTCCGACTTTATGTCCTGATTTTTAGTTATTGTCAAATATTCTCTGTAAAGATTACATGATTCAGAGTTCACAAGAATATTTCAAGTATTTAAAAAAAAAAGTTTATCTTTAGTTGATAAAAACTTTGTGTTTTGTTGTGGTGTTAGTAATTCTATTATTTTAGTAAAATTACTAACGTAAAAAATTAAAAATTAAATACTTACTCGTTTTAAGCACA
>JAUZSX010308905.1:0-12417 GCA_034780655.1 Idiosepius hallami | reverse complement strand
TCTTTGAAGGTGACTTTTGGGGTAGAGTGCTAAAGGCATAATGACTCATGAAAAGTTGATTAATATGCGGAAAACCCTAAGCGACTTTTGGCCCACCCTTTATTAATCCTTTGCACCCTAAGAAGCCGATACATCGGCCCTGACAACAGAAGGCCAAAAAAAAAAAAAGACACATCAATATGTTGGCTTTAAAATGTTCCTCTACTATAATGACTCTGAGTGACTACATGATAATTTTGATAAGTCGGGGTTGAAAGGATTAAAATCCATTGTTACTTTTTTTTATTATTCTAATAAAGAAGCAGGCAGGCAAGAAGTGCGTGATCTTTAAAAAAATGTATGAAAGAAAACAAAATAAAAATAAAATAAAAGTAAATAGAATTATATACTAAAAAAAAGAACTGGCATAGATAAATAGATATTAAGAATTTTTTTCATTGATTTCTAAAATTTAGCCCTTTAGACTCTAGAGGGCCGTTATATCAGCCCTACGGACTTCAGGCAAAAGAAGACATACCGATATTTTGGGACTAATATTGTCCTTTTTTGAGAACGACTCTGGGTGGCTACTTGGTAATTTTGCTAAGATACTGATTAAGTATTTTTTTCATTGATTTCTAAAATTTAGCCCTTTTAGACTCTAGAGGGCCGATATATCAGCCCTACGGACTTAAGGCAATTTAGACATACCGATATTTTGGGACTAATATTGTCCTTTTTTGAGAAAGACTCTGGGTGGCTACTTGGTAATTTTACTAAGTCGGGGTCAAAAGAATAAAATCTCTTTACAATTTACAAGATTTTTAGATAAAAAAATGAATTATGAATAAAGATAACCTTTGGACCTTAACTTATCAAAATCACCAAGTAGTCCCTCAAAGTCGTTATATTAGAGGAACATATGAAAGCCAAAATATTGGTGTGTACAATTGCCTTACGTTGTCAGGGTCGATATATCGGACCCAAAGGGTTAACTTAGTGTCATCTAATATTTTTATAAATCTACATTATGTTTATAACAACACGATAAACAGGTGCGTGTAATTTGTTTTATCGACTCCCTAAACCTGCCACATGTGAACCTAAAAAAAGTGGTGAGTATGTATCTATGTGTGTGTGTGTGTCTAAGAGAGAGAGAGAGAAAAGGGGGTAAGAGAGAGAGAGAGGGAGAGAAAGAGGGAGGCCATATGTGTTTAGATTAGATTATTTAGAATATTTTTGACGACTCTTCTCATCAGGGAATATTTTCGTTGATCTTTTTTATTTGGTGTGAATAGATCGTTAACTTTTTAATATGTTCAGTGCACAGTGCCGTGCTTAGCCACTTAGCGGCCTCGACGCAGAGTGCGCCTTTCGGCCCCTTTTACCTAAAAAGGCAAGTTGCAGAGTCCCCTCAACATGCTAGAGCCTAACAATTATTTTGGTAATAAGGAACTCATACTGAACACATATTTTTTGTAATGAAATCAGATTGTACTTTTTCTCTGTTTTGAACACTAAGTTATCAGAATTACCAAGTAGTCACTCAGAGTCGTTATATCAGAGGAACATATTAAAGCCAAAATATTGGTGTGTCTTTTTTTTTGCATTATGTTGTTAGGGCTGATATATTGGCCATTTAGGGTCCAAAGGAATAAGCATTGTTACTAAGGCTAACAAAAAAAACAAACAGTAACAATTGAACTAAAAATATTAAAAAGAAAAAAATCTAAATTCTTTTTAAATATTGGTGTGTACTTTTTTTTTGCCTTATGTTGTCAGAGCCGATATATCGGCCTTTTAGGGTCCAAAGGTTTAGACCAAGTTCCGAATGTCTGCAGTGACTCATTGTGGATACTAAAAGTGAACTGATTCGACAATTGAAATACTAGCTGTAATAGTAAACCTTGATTTCCCTCATCTTTTCATCTTCCAGTCGTGTAGTGCCCTCACAAACTACACCTACTCCTCAGGACCGTGCTTAGCCCCATAGCGGCCCCATCACAGGATGCGTCTTGCAGCCCCTTTACCCTTAAAATGCAACTTTCACACCCACAATATACTATAGGCTTCGATCAAAGTCTATTTATATTGATAGAGACAGACAGACAGAGATGGATCGATACATGTATATTTCAACATAAAACTGTGATAATTTGGGGCAGCAAAGTTGGAGCTTTGATAAAAACTCGGGCTCTGGAATCGTAGTACGCGAGTTCAAATCCCAGTCAAAACCACTGCATTCGCCTTAAAAAAATGACCATGTGCCAAACTTGGTTGGTGCTGCTCACCAAGTAAATCTAATATAAGTGTGTTAATGGTTTTGTAGTTAATCCTAATAATTAATCCTTTTGGTTATTTTTTACATTACAAAAGCTCTGTGATGCCAGGGAGCCTTGCAGTCCATAGAAAGCTTGCGATCCACCCCCCCCACCGCAACTGGGGAGGGGGTCAGCAACTCCCTAGAAAACCCTTTCGTCTTTCTCTCTCTCTTTCTACGACCCATCCCAAGACTGACCTTTAAAGAGTCGCAGATGAAGAAATACATTAGCGATACCAGATAGCTTCTTGTCTCACAAAAAATAACTTGGGTTTAGCCAAGGAATTTTGATTTCTTTAGTGACACCAGATATTTTCGTAAACGAAAATAAATCGAGCTTATACTTATAACAAAAATCTTGCTGATTAGTGGAGCGGATGAAATGCATTTTTAGGTCGAATCATTCAAATGATGATACAAGCATCAAATTGGGAATAATTTTTCTCCATGAGATACAAATAAAATCTGTCCGATTAGCCAATTTAAAATCCAATATGGCGGCGAATTTTCAAGATAACGGCAAAATGGCCACCCGAAATTGGCTCAGAAAAACGTGAAAACGATGATACAAGCATCAAATTTGACACAATTTTATCTCAAAGGAATAATATATATCAATCACTTAAAATATTGCAGCATTAAGAACTCATTTATAATAAATTTAATTTTTCTAAAAAATTCTTATGTTGTAATATTTTAAGTTATATTTTTTACAAAAATATCTTTTCTTTTTCAGTTTTAACAAGTTTTTTTTTCTTTTCTAAGTTTAATCTTAACCATATTACTTTCATGCTCGCATTTTTTTCTATTTAATATAATTCTGTTTATGTCAGTTAAAAGCTCATAAATTGGATCTCAGCTGGTTATCATGAGTAATGGTGTTTTTTTGGGGGGTTTGTTAGTTATTACAATAAGTCATGATGATGATGATCTATTAAGCGAAACTATTTTTTAAAGTTAATTTTATTGTTTGAAAGAAAAAAAAGTTGAAAATTTAGTTTAAAAAAAATATCCTTTAATTCATATGAATAAGAATTAGATCATTGTTAAACTCTTCGCCACTTTTGCAGAACAAGCAAATGGAAAAATTTGGCCGAACCCTTAATCCTAACCCTAGCTAATCCAATTGCTGTCTTACAACCGGTGCAAAGTCCCCGAGAAAAAAAAATTATCCATTTGCTTGTTCTGCTAAAGCGCCATATCTTCTTTGCTAAACATTTGTCAACAACAAATTTGTTGTCGGCGTTTTTTAAGTTAAAAAGTGATTAAATGGACCCGGACAATAATGCTTTGTCCAAGCCCTTTGAGGAGTTACCGCCGGCTCGGACCTTCCTCGAAGGGAGTGGGTGACGCTTAACCGGGATCGGTCCAAGATGGCAAAAACTCGAGATAACCTCAAGAGTTGGGGCTTCTTTCGGGATGCAGTTTACCTTTGTGGCACTGCCGAGCAGACCATCACTCACCTTCTCACAAACTGCCCACTTAGCGTGCTTTGCCCTGATGTGGACTTGAGGAATGCGACGATCGTTGCTCGTTGCTCTTTCTAGATGGAGCGGCACGATACGATATGATGATGATGATGATTGTTAAATCCTGGCTTTGATTTTCAGCCATTTGAATAACCGATCATAAGCTGGAAATATGTCGGCGTTTTTGCAGAACAAGCAAATGGAGAAATTGGCTGGAATATTTTTAGGGGTTGGGGACCGGGTATAAAACAGCAATTTGATTGGCTAATGAAATGAACTTAATTGTGTTAACCTAAACCCTGACCCTAACTCTAACCCTAAACCTACACCCTAAACTGGTTATAAGACAGCAATTTGATTGGCTAATGAAATGAACTTAATAGTGTTAACCTAAACCCTGACCCTAACTCTAACCCTAAACCTAAACCCTAAACTGGTTATAAGACAGCAATTTGATTGGCTAATGAAATGAACTTAATAGTGTTAACCTAAACCCTAACCCTAAACCTTAGCCAATCAAATTGCTGTCTTACAACCGGTGCAAATCCCCGTGAAAAAAAAGATTACTCCGTTTGCTTGTTCTGCAAAAGCGCCCATATGTCTACATATATGTGACAAATATTAGATATTTTATAAATAATTATTATTTCTTTTGAGTTCTCTAATCTTAACGAATAAAATATTTTCTATTTTATTTTTTCAGATTCAATTAATCCCTGATTCATTATTGGAGCAACAACATTCTTTAAGAAAAAGACATTTAGATCTTTCGGAATCTTGCTTGTTGGATACTTTTATTTTCTGACGTTTTCCATATTCAACTGCATTATCAAATAGAAAAAAAAAACACTCTACGCTGAAAAAAAACAACAACAAAAAAACTAAGAAAATCATGAAGACAAAATGAAGTGATGAGCATTTGATATTTAAAACACACACACACACACACACACACACACACGGACACATATATCTATAAAAAGCTGGAATATATATCGACACTTTCTGAATCATAAGAAAAAAAAGACCAAGAACAAACGACTGCAATTATTTTGAAAAATTGTCCCTGGTTTAAATAAGGATTTCTTAGTCTATCAATATTGTCGTCATATCTAGCGTCCCGACAGAAATTTAATCTCTCGTTACTTGGCATTAAAAGCCAAAAGTAAATGAAATAAAAAGGAACAAATAACATATCATAAATTCGAACAACCAAAGCAAAGAAAATGAAGAATTCTCTCAATTCTTCCTACTTTTATGGAATAGACCATGTGCACGGCTGGGGTAATCGAAGTTATTTTACCTTCTTTTCTGAGTTCGACCGTCCTTGGGCAGGAATCGCTTTTTTTGAAGCCATTATTCTCTGTGCCATTTTTATTATTTCTGTAGTTACGAACCTGATCATCATAGTACGTGTTATACGAGTGCAGCAACTGAAAACCGTCACGAACTGTTTCTTGGCGAATCTAGCAGTGGCAGACATTCTCTTCACCACCGGTTGTCCCATCATAGCCATTGTACGCGTCACAGAGTCGTGGATCTTCGGTCAGCTTGTATGCAATTCACTTGTCTACATTGAATTCGTTTGTATGTTTTCAGTCATATGGACAATGACGGTCATAAGCATCGATCGTTTTATCTGTATTGTAAAACCGACCTCATCCAAGATTACAGTTAAAATGGCCCTAGTCATTATTTTCATCGTTTGGATATTTTCCTTGGGCATCTCGACACCTATGGGGGTTTATTTTTATGTGAAGTCTATTCCGAGTGGCGGTACCACTATTAACATCTGCACATTAGTTTGGCCAAAGCACGATACCATTCAAATATCAATCATGTTCGTGGCCTTGCTGTTTTTTCTTGGCTTCATATTACCGTTATCAATTATGACGTTCAGTTATTACAAGGTGTTCCAAACGTTTTGGATATCGAGAAAGACAATTGAACGCAATGAGAGTAAATCAAAGCAAAGCGCAAGTGAGACGATCGTCACGCAGAACCAGCCTTCGGGCATCAGAATGCGCAACATCCGCAGCTACCGCGTCATTCGAATCCTTGTTCTGCTGGTTCTTCTCTTCCTCTTCATGTGGTTGCCCATCTTCGTCGCCTTTATCGGTATCCAGCACGATGGCATGGGGGAACACTTTAAGATGCACTCTTGGATGCTGTTGACCTGCTCGATATTTGCCTTCGGGAACACCTGCGTCAATCCTTTCATCTACGTTTTCATCAACGAACGGTTCCGCTTGAACTTCTGGTGGTGTTGGAAAAACAACGAGCAGAAGTTCCCGACTGAGGAACAGGGTTCTCTGACCTTGTCAGCCTCATGACAATACAAGGTGAGGTGGCGAGAACCAGAACGATTGCCTGGTTTGAGAATCTTATCGGAAAACATAAAAATTTGTAAAATAAAGACAACTGAAAGACATTTTGAGACTAGCGAAGAATGACACAACGAATGATTGGTGAGCTCGATGATTTTTTCTTTTTTGTTTTTTGGACATTGGTTCATTACCTCGGATGGATATTTTTTTACAGACAGAGAATAAGCGTTGAAATTAAAATCAGAAGTGGGAACCCAAAAACGAATGAGGAAAATAAAAAGAATTGAAAATGAAATGCAAAAAGATACAGACTTTTTTTTGTATGATAATATGTTTGATATCATTCATATAAGATTGACTTATTCTCCAGTAGACACTTATATCAATTGTTCAAAATAATTGATATTAAAATAAAGAAACTACAAAAACTTTTTTAAATGACTGAGTTGTCACGGGAAAAAAAACACTTTTAGCGGTCTTTCAAAGTGGTGGGCGTAATTTTCTGAAAAAAAAATTGTTCATAAAATAAAATTTGTTTTCCGTAATGATATTAGAGGAACATATTAAAGCCGAAATAATGGTGTGTCTTCTTATGCCTTATGCTGTCAGGGCCAATATATCGGCCTCTTAGGTTTGAAAGGGTTAATTCACGAATTGGACGCTGAAGTTTTTTCTGGCTTTGCTCCAAGATTTGGCCAAAAGCGATTCCCCTACGACAAAATCACAGCTATCAATGATGATTTTATTAAAGGTCATATTGTTAACATTAACTTCTCACAAATGTGCAACATCTGTGCTTGGAGAAAAAAAAAAGATTATGATTTTCAGAGGAATATTGTCATAAGTTTGTCTATTTTCATTTTTTTTCCTAACCAAGTGTAGATTCACAAAAATGAAAAATCTAGAGTGATTAAGACCTCTAAGCCCACAGTTTACATTATGATGTACAGGGGAGATTTGATATTTTTTTTTACCTACTTTTGTTTTCCCATCTTTAGTGTAGGTCGCAGAATGAAAAATCTAGATTTAGATAGACCTTTGGATCCGCAAAATAACCATGTAACTTTAAATGATGAAAATGAAGGAAAATAAAGAATGGACCCGCACAAGTTCCAGATTTAGCAAAGTGTTTTTGTGTCCGGAGTCAAATATTTTTTAAGGCTCTGTTTCCATTTTATCACTGAAATATTTTCATTGTTTTATGACTTATTGTTCATTTAAGTATTTCTGGGTGGGGAAATCGTTAATCATTTAATATCTTTTCATTTAGATTTAAAGTTTAAAACTTTTTTTTAAAATAATGGCAAGTCGGCGGCGTCGGGAAATACTTCTAGTTGCCTTTAAAACCAGAAGGTATAACTTTTTCCAAAATTTGTATATTAAATCATAAGAATTTTCCGTAACTTCCCTCCCCCCCCAAAAAAAATTCTGGAAAACAAGCTTGAAGTTATTTATTAATTGTTTATATAATATAACTAGCCGCATGAAGCGAGTTTATTTTCATTTTCATATTTGATTGATGATATTCTCTCCAAGGGAATTTTCTATAAACACCGAGTCATGGAGGACGCTTGCCGCAGATCGCTCTTCCCGGCGCCATGCTGTTGCGATGTGGGCAATTAGTGCAGAGCAACAGCAAATTAGGAAGAGATCAAGAGACAGACGAGGAAAAATAGAGAATCCAAGAACAATTGCTTAGTCCCTTTCTATTTGTCCTACTTTTGGTCGGGGCTTTCTCATCAATATTGGCCTCATCAGTCATTTAAGTCCAGGAAAATTGGTCGAATATCGAATATGATTTATGATATTGAAGGATGCACATTGTGTTTCGTTTAGAATCAACTGACCTAAAATTAAAATAAAATCTCATTACATGTAAAAGAATGTATTCAATCAATAAATTCAATCCATACAAGATTTAAAATAAGATGACAAAGAAAAATCACTAAATATATCTTGAAGAGATGCATTCCTTTACCTTATACTTTGGATCCTAACTTATCAAAATTACCAAGGAGTCACTTACAGGCGTTATATTAGAGGAGCATATTTGAGTCAAAATAATGGTGTGCCTTCTTATTTATTTAGGGTCGATATAACGGCCCCATAGGGTCTAAAGGCTTAAAAAAATTTACAGCGAAAATATATCAATTATACATTCACTTCATCTTTTTTTTGTTTTGTTTTAAGCCAAGTAGGCGATATCTGAAGACATTACAAATGTAACAATGAACTTCCTACATAATTTTGCTTCAATGGAGGACTGGGGGGTGTTAAGAGCTCTCAAGCTGGAAATAAAATGGGCGCCTTCCACCCATTTTATTCATATAAATACCACGTGTAGAAACTGTGCAGCAGATGATCTGTGCATAGAAGCGGTCCCTATAGAGCTTGCTGTTCCTACACAATTGCGAGGGCCCAATGCATTGCCCTGCTTACGAGCTTTGGAAGATTCTCCAAATCTGTAAAAACCTTTCACTATGCCAGACATAAAAGTAATCTTTGCTATACGTAGTTTTTCAAGATAAAAGTCAATAAAATGAGTAAAGGCTTAATATTATGTACCTGGATAAACCGATAACATCATTAAGACGGTATGCATGCCAATAATTCTTCACTTGAATGAAAATAGAAACTTGACTTGTTTTTAAATGAGATTTATTCGAGTAATCCTTATTGTAAAATAATGTCTTGTTCATTAAACCAAATACAGAAATGTGTATATAACAACAAAGAGGAGAAATAAAGTCCACGTGATGTAAACATTTATTATACAGAGTTTTTGGATTTTTTTAACATGAAAATTTACTAAAAATAATAAAATATTACAAAAACGAACATAAAAAAAAGAGCATAAAACACACGTGGATAGTTTACTGGGATAAAAATAAACACTTAGCTACAAAAACAAAACCTCAGTAAGAAATAAAACCAACACGAGATTCCGAAAAAAGACATAAAAAAAAGCAATATAAATGACTTTATAATACCCGAGGAAGACATTGTCACTCAGAGTCGTTCTATAAGAGGACCATATTAGTGCCGACTTATCAGTATGTCTTATTTTGTCTTGGGGCACTTGGGCCGATATATCGTCCCTTTAGAGTTCAAAGGATTAAGGGGGCACTCATCTAAGTACTGAACAGGCTCTACCTTGCTTAACTTCGGTGATCTGACGAGAAGCGGTATTTTGATTGAATGTGGATATTGGGTTTCATTCAATCGTGAAATGAATAGACTGGTGCAGTTTTGACTTTTCTCAGAAATAATTAAGAAGCTTCTGGTAGCAAGACTCGTTTCGGATGAACATCCGTTGTTTGGGGTCGTTTTCTGGTTTTGTTCCGTGTAAACAGGACATGGAAAGGGAAAATTAGCACTACAAAAAGTGGTTTGCTTTCTTTTCTCTTTTTTGTTCTTTAAATAAATAAGTTTGTAATGAATGACTAGGGCAGTGTGAGACAATATTCTTTTAAAATAAGTTTGTAATGACTAGGGCAGTGGTGTGAGACAATATTCTTTTTAAAATATGTTTTATATTCTCCTGGTAGTAATATTCTTTAAGCATATGCTTTTTTTTCTCGGGAATATTCTTTTTAAATAAGCATTTATTTAAAAGAATATACTTTCTGTTAAAAGCATATTCTTTTATTTTTTTTAAGAATATTTTTTATGACAAAAAGCATACTTAAAAAAAGTTAAAAGCATATTCTTTTTTTAAACAGAATATTCTTTTTTAAAAAAGAATATGATTTTTGTTAGAAGAATATTATGTATGCAAAGAATATTCTAATTTAAAAAGAATATTCTTGTCACAGCTTGTATTGAAATAAACGGAGAGGGTTTGCCAAAACTGAAACCAAAACTTGGTTACTGTTAGAAATTATTTAACTTGATAAGAATAAGGGCAGCGACGGTGGAGCATTGGTAAAAGCTTGGACTCTGAAATCGTATTACGCTTGTTCAAATCCCAGTCAAAACCATTACATTCACCATATGCTACCTCGGGCAGATGGGGCTCGTTAGCTCAGGAGAGCAAATCATCTAGGTGAAGGGTAACACTGAATATAAAAAGCCCAGATATAAAGAGCACGTAAAATGTCCTTGTGTCTAACTTGGGTTGGTGCTAATTTAAAAAAAAAACATGAATGGACCTAAAAGCAATTTTTCTAAATGAAAATTATTTATATTATATTATAAAATCTATTATTCCACAAGAGCATCGAGAGATCATTATATATATATATATATATATATATATATATGCTGTTGATAATTGCCCTGACTTATGTTTTAGTTGGCAGATTAATTCGGCGAATTCTCACTTAATGGAACTCTCCAATACATTTTTAATTTTTTGAAAAAAATAAAAAAGCGGACGATTCGATTTGACGTTAATTCTGTTTTCATTTTTTTTGTTTATGTACATAACAAACAACGAAAGAAGAACAAAAAATAAATTAAAATTAACCAGTCTAGTTTTTTTTTTTTAAAGAAATATTTCAAAGGAAATATATATAAAAAAAACAATAATAATTTAATTGTTGAAATCAGTTAAATTATAATTATTTTTTTTTATTCACATATAATCAAAACTTTTTAAATAAAGATTTTCTAAAACAAAGTAACAAAAGTTTAATTTAAACTTTTTTCAATTTTAAATAAGAAATTTTATTTTAGTTTTTAAAATCCTAATAATTACAAATTATTTCTAAAATTTGAAAATATATATGAATAAAAAAAAACAAATGAACTTTTCTGTAATCGAAAAAAAAGGGATCGGAAAAAATGACAAACCCAGAATTTGTCAATCTACAACTTAAAAACCTGTTTCGCTCATAGATCAATTACCCTTGGTGAAACGATATTCAATATTTACATTCCATTTTTTCTAAACACCCAAAGTGCCGAAAAGGGATATGCAATATTTACTTTTTTTTTTTTTTTTTAACTCAGCTCTAAATTGCAGTTTAATGCAAAATAATTATTATTAAAAATAATTATTAATTTGTTTTGTTTTTATCATTAAAACAAATAAAAACAAATTAAAAAAAAACAAAAAAAAAGAACAAAACAGAAGACAAAAATTATTCAATTTTTTCAACTGGGTTTACAAAAAAAGAATATTTTAAAGAATTACGAAAATTTCCGAAATTCAACTTAACTTCACTCCGGGTAAAAGTTTTAAAAAAATAAACAAAAAATAAAACTATTACTTATCTGATAGAAACTGGCGACGAACAAGTAATCCAAAAGATTTCTTTATTATATTTTTGCATCAAATATTATTCCTATTTCGGAAAAAGAATTAAAAAACCAATGTTTTATGGACATATTTGATAAATAAAAGCTACAAAACTTGAAAAGCCGCCATTAATTCAAATAAATCACTCAGCATTGTACCGGAAGTGATCTAAAAGATTAACAATTAAATTGTATGGTAGCCCAAGTTTTGATTAGAAACTAGGATTGGGCTTAGGATCCCTGCAGACCCTGTAACTGCGGAGGGGGGAGCACTTTAGGGGCTGCAATGCTCTTTGGCATCACAAATCTTTTATAATGCAAAATTACGAAAATAATTATTGAGATTAACTAGAAAATCATTGTCACGCTTATATTTTGAGATATACATATGTTGTATGGGCAAGTTGCCTTTTTTAGGGAAAAGGGGCCGCAAGGTGCATTCTGCGTCGGGGCCACCTTCTGGTTAAGCACGGCACAGTTAGAAACTATTGAAAAGTTTAACAACTACACAGCATAATCGGGGAATTTCCTTTTTTTCTTCTTCTCTTATGTATTTTCATTTTTAACTCTTTAAACCCTAAAGGGACGATATATCGGCCTGAGGACATAATGCAAAATAATATTATAATACTAACATATAAATAAATAAATAAATAAATGATAATAATAACACCAATATTTTGACCCTAAAATGTTTCTCTAATATAACGGCTCTGAGTGACTACTTGGTAATTTTGATAAGTTAGGGTCGAAAGGGTTAAATAGACTAAATATTAATGACATAAATGGTATTTTTTTAAAGAATTATTTTATTTTATTTAATCCTTTGAAACTCAACCTATCAAAATTATAAAGTAGTCACTCAGAGTCGGTATATCAGAGAAACATATTAAAGTCTGGTGTATCTTCTTTTGCCTTATGTTGTTTGGGCCGATATATCGGCCTATTAGGGTCCAAAAGATTAAAAGAATTCTTGCACTGTCGTCTATAAAAACGGTAATACAGCATATGAACACCCATGGGTGCCATATTTAGTGATAGTTAGTTCAAACTGCATATGAACAACCATGGGTGCCATATT
>JAUZSX010308894.1:0-12417 GCA_034780655.1 Idiosepius hallami | reverse complement strand
AATGGTTTTGACTAGGATTTGAACTGGCGTATACGATCTCAAAGCCCGAGCTTCTACCAATGCTCCACCGTCGCTGTCCCATGATATAATATTCTTATAGAACACATTTGAGTGACTACTAAGTAATTTTGCTAAGTCAGGGTTCTAATCGAACGACTTTAAACCGGCCCTGGCAACCTAAAGGAAAAAAAGTCATTCGATATTTAACCCTTAAACCATTGAACCCTGACTTATCAAAATTACCAAAGTCATTCAGGATCCTTTGAACCCTTTAAATCTAATATAACGACTCTGAGTGACTACTTGGTAGTTTTGATATTAGGATCCAAAGGATTAACACTTTGAACCATAAGAGGCCGATATATCGGCCCTGAGAACATAAGGCGAAAAAGACACACCAATATTTTGATCCTAATATGTTGCTCTACTATAACGACTCTGAGTGACCACTTGGTAATTTTGCTAAGTCAGGTTTCTAAGGTTTAAAATGAAAACGCGTCGTTGCTATTGAATTTTACCTGTTCCTAGGGCTTAATTCAGGTGGCACGGGCTCCTAGCAGTTTAGTTTATCTTGTCCTGATACGCTAAACGACGATCGATATTTTGTACATTTATCGGGCAATGTGTGGATTATAAACCTTTGAACCCTGACTTATCAAAATTACCAAGTAGTCGCTCGGAGTCGTTATATTAAAGGAACATATCAAAGCCAAAATATTGGTGTGTTTTCATTTGCCTTATGTTGTCAGGACCGATATATCGGCCTCATATGGTTCGAAGGGTTTAGCCTTTGGACTCTAACTTATCAAAATTACCAAGTAGTCACCCAGAGTCGTTATATTGGTGTAAAATATTAGGGTGAACATATATTAGTGTGTCTTATTTTCCCTAATACCTCCTGGGCTGATATATCGGCCCATTAGGGTTAAACAAAATATCTCCGAAGAGAACTATATCATTTTAGTGCAATATAATTCCATTTTTGTTAATCCTTTGAACCACGACTTATCAAAATTACTAAGTAGTCACACAAGTGTCGTTATATAAGAGGAACATATTAAAGCCAAAATAATGGCGTGTCTTCTTTTGCCTTATGTTATCATGGCCGATATATCGGCCTATTAGTGTCTAAAAGGTTAATTGCAGATATATCTTTCGATAGTAAAAAAAATTGAAGATAAAATTTTAAACATCTTTGTTGAGTGACAACAGAAATGCTCTTTAGGGCGTTGTGCGTTACGTGGCGTGGCGATAGTTGGTTGGAGTAGTGTAAATTACAGATTGTAAAATGCAACAAGTTGATCTCTGTCGAGAACGGTTGAGAGTGCTAATTATCCACTGCTATGATGTTTTGGGGAGAGGGGTTGTTAATTTCTTTATTTTTTATTTTTGAAAAAAAATTAAATTTTTAATGTGGAAAAAAAACGAAGAAAAACGAAAGAGAAAAGAAAATAAAATTTTAAAAAAAAAGCCATAATCTTACAAATGAATTTATTTCTTCGGATCCTAACTTATGAAAATTACCAAGTGGTCACTCAGAGCCGTTATATTCGAGAAACATATTAAAGCCAAAATATTGGTGCGTCTTTTTTGCCTAATGTTGTAAGGGCCGATATAAGGGCTTCTTAGGATCCAAGGGTTTAATCATAGTTACTGGATGGCCGATGTATCGACCCTTGAGTCCTAGCAAAAAAAAGTTCCACCCGTATGATGAGCTAATTGTGAGTTTTGATATTAACTCTTCAAACCCTAAGAGGCCGATATTTTGGCCCTGACGATATAAGGCAAAAGAATACACACCAATATTTTGTCTTTAATGTCCCTCTAATAAAACGACTTTGTGTGACTACTTGGTGATTTTGATACGTCGGAGTTTAACCTTTTCGATCCTAACTTATTAAAGTTACCAAGTGGTCACTCAGAGCTCTTATATTAGTGGAACAGAATGGAGTCTCAATATTGGTGCGTCTCCTTTTGCCTTATGTATCCAGGGCCGATATATAGGCCCTCTAGGGCCTAAAGGGTTAAAGAGTTGAATCAAATTCAAAATGCAGAAAGTTATTGAAAGAAAACAAAACAAAAAAAGAGAGAAGCAAGTTATGCTAGAAGCTTAAAGCTTCTTCTTGTCGATCAAATTGCTTAGGGTTGGGCCAACAAATACTAAGCTCCTCCCTTTCCCGGCCAGTAGTGCACTTAGCGGGCAATAAAACAGGAAGCCGAGATATTATAACAAATATGAACGGGACTTTCTTACGCATAAAACTCTGGGCGCTTTTGCCGAACAAGCAAATGGAGAAATATTTTTTTTTTGCTCGGGGACTTTGCACCAGTTGTAAGACAGCAATTTGGTTGACTGGGTTTAGGGTTAGGGTTTAGGGTTCGGCCAAATTTCTCCATTTGCTTGTTCTGCAAAAACGCTAAACTCTAGTTGTTATTGGCCTTTTTTTTAAATTTTTAATCCTTTAAATCCCGGCTTATCATAATTACCAAGTAGTCTGTCAGAGGAACATATAAAAGTCAAAACATTGGTGTGTCTTTTTTGCCTCATATTGTCAGGGCCGATATATCGGCCTCTTTGGGTCCAAAGGAGTAATTCCATCCCAGCTCCAATTCCTGTCACAAAGCAATAAAATTTTCAATAAAAAAAAAAATGCTCCCCCCTTTTTTTTTAAACCACTGGACCCTAGGAGGCTGATATATCGGCCACGTCCCTGATAAAATAAGGCAAAAGAAGACACGCTCGTATTTTGGCTTTGATGTCCCTCTAATATAACAACAATATATAATAATATATATATATGAGTTCTGCTGAGTATTAATTATATATATATATATATATATATGAGTTCTGCTGAGTATTAATTATATATATATATATATACATATGAGCCGATAGTCTCTGAGAGACTACTTGGTAATTTTGATAAGTCTGGTTTCAAAGGATTAAATCTAGCTTCGTCAAAAATCAACTGAGTTTTTTAAGAGATATATAATCGCATTTATTTTTAAGGGTTGTTATTGTTGTCAAACAATAAGCTGTGTTTAAGCCTTTGAGCCCTAACTTATCAAAATTTTCAAGAAGTTACTCAGAGCCGTTATAGTAGAGCAAGATATTAAAGTCAAATTGTTGGTGTGTCTTCTTTTGCCTTATGTCTCCAGTGCCGATATATAGGCCCTTTAGGATTCAAAAGATCAATTTTGCAAGGGGCTTTCACGTTGCTGGTAAAGTAAAGACACTGTTTTTCACGAACAAACAGATAAATTGTATGACGGACAAAGCACAAGAAGACAACTACAGCAAAGAAAAATCAGTTTAATTCTTTAAACCCCTAAGAAGGGCTGATATATCGGCCTCGGTGACCTTGGGCATTAGAACGACACAGCAAAGTTCCCAGCAAACCAATCAGAGCCCTTCTGTTCTCTAAAAAGGACTACGGAGAACAAACATATCAGTTAATTTTGGGTCAAATGGAATAATTTAAATAAAATTGATTAAATTCTAATCTTTGGATCCTGACAACATAAGGCTAAAAAAAACCCACTAATATTTTGACTTATTGTTTCTCTAATATAATGAGTCTGAGTGACTTATAATTTAGGGTCCAAAGGTAATTAGTTTTTTGTTTTCATTTGAGTTACTATTTTTGATTATTAGCCCTTTGGATTCTAATTGGCCGATATATCGGCCCTGAAGACATAAGGAAAAAAAGACGCACCAACAATTTTGATCCAAATATGTTCCCCTAATATAACAGCTCTGAGTGACTATATGGTAATTTTAATAAGTCGGGGTTCAAAGTATTAAAAAAAATAACTTTATACCTTCGGATCCTAACATAGGAAAATCACCACCATTTTAGGGCCGAAATATCAATGTATACTTTTTTTGCCTTAGGTCACTTAAGGCCGATATATCGCCTTTTTAGGATCGAAAGGATTGATATTCTACGAGTTTTTTTTTTGTTTTTAAGAAATGCAAAAAGAAGCAAACATTAAAAAAGAAAAGTTTATTTTATTCAAGCAAAAGAAATAAAAGCTTACCTCATTGTTTTTATTTGTTCCCCTGTGTTAATAAAAATAGCGAAGAAGAAGCGAAAAAAAAAATTTTTTTTTTCTAAGACTCTATTATCTTCAAACATTAAGTATCAATAAATATACATATATATATACTAGTTAAGTGTAGACACGGAGTCAACGGGGATCGACAACTGTCAGTTTCTTGCTGTTCGTCAGGTCGTGTGTCTACACTTAACTAGTATAAACGCTCTATCACTGATATTGAGCACTCTAACTATAATTTTAAGCAACCTTATCACTTAGAATAATAATATATATATGTATATATATATATACAAAAAAATAGATGCATTTTGTATCAAATTGTCCAAGGAAAATTTAAAGCTTAAAACTTTTATTTGAATATTTTAAGTTGAAGAAGAAATTAGAACTACAAAGTCTACGAAAAAGTCTAAACGAAGCAATTTGTTTCTTAAATTATTAACCCTTTGATCCCCGACTTATCAAAATTGACAAGTAGTCACTCAGAGACTTTATATAAGAGGAACATATTAAAGCCAAAATATTGTTCTGTCTTTTTTGCCGTATTTTGTCAGGGCCGATATATCGGCCTATCATGGTCTAAAGTGTTAAAAAAAAGGATGAATTTTGTTATCATGAATAAAATAAACGAAAAATAAAACTTTAAAAAATTTGATTTCAAAACTATTTTTATTCTTTTTTCCAATGCGAATTTTAGAGGTTTTTTTTTTTTAAATAATAATATCCATACCATATCGTTTATTATTGTTAAGAAATAAAAAAAAATAAGAATTATAGTTTAAACTTTTTAAAAGATCTTTTTTTCTTTATCTTTCAGTGCGCGTTAAAAGAAAAAAAATAGGCAAAAATTTTGACCGTCGGTGGACAAAAAAAATAAACAAGGCTACATTGGAAATGAGTAGAGATACAAAAAAAAAACGGTCTTTCTTTTTTACACACTACATAATCGACTTTACTCGAACTAAGTCTACTACTAGGGCTGCTGCTGATATCACTACCACTATGACGATGACAGTGCATGTCCCTCTCTCTCTCTCTCCAGTCAGCTAAGGTCTTAGAAGCTCGCAATGAGCTTGAAAGCTAGAGATATCCAACATACACACACACACACACACGTAACTAGCTCAGAAAAATATCTCTAGTTTTTTTTCTAAATTACATGCTAGGGTCCACAAACAACCAAACAAAAAAAAGAACATAACAATTCTACTAATGCATAGAAGAAAAGAAAAAACCCTAGGTATTTTATGCTTAGTAAAAAAAATGCATTACACTTTTACACTAGTTTTTTAACCCCTCCTCCGAACTCTCAGTGTGTTGTTAGTGTTTCTTTATTTTTCAACCATTTTTTGACCCTTTATTTCTGTGCGAAACGAACTTCGTTATATTTTTTTTTCTTTTGAAAATTAATACAAGTTTCCTGGAGTTTTACTTTTATTTTTCATGGCCGTTGGATTAAAAAGATGATAAAATAATACTTTTTTCTGGATTTGTTCCAATGCTTTTTGGGATTTTACCACACTGACCACACACACACACTTGGATTTACTTATTGAAAATGATTTAATTTGTTTTATTTACTTTCTTGCTAACCGTAAGTACAACAAAATAAAACTTTTATTTTTTCGTTTTATATTTTTAAATGTTGTCTTACGGAAAATAGACACTTATTATTTTCATTGTCCTTCCTATGTTTTTAAATTTAAAACACAAAACTATACTTGACTTTACATAAACAATGTAACTGTGTGTGCTACCTGCACGTTGGTTATGGACACACGACACACGGGCCTTTCTAAAAATTTAAAAAATACTTCACAATAAGAGTATTTACACATAACTATCTCTTCTTTTCTAAGTGAAATATTACTAACCAGTCAAACAACTTTTTCCCCGTTACTTGGCCAAACACATTTAGCCTTAGTTACAGCAAGTTTTAATCTACTGCTTACACATACATTCACCAGAACAAGATGTTACTGCCCTGTTTAAGGCTTTCTTTTGCTTTATACCACATTGATAAAAAGAAGCATTGATGTGGCCGGCTCTGTATACAGAGTTTTGCTTTAAAAGTGAAACACTTTGGTGGTGCTACAGGTATGCTTAACACGCCTGCTCATTTAGTTGCTATCGTCCCAAACGCAGCATACTAGCAACTGCTATTTATCATATACTAAAATGACTGAGAAACCAGGCCGAAAACCCTTTTTAATGGGTTCGCTATCTAATCGAACTATCTACCATGTTATCATTGTTTCCCTTATACAGTTCTTAGTCACATTCGCCCAGGGCCAGGGACCAGGAACGTTGAATGACCAGAATTTAGGGGGTTCTTATCATTTTTATGTTGACGAAAACGTACCTATAGGCAAACAGGTTGGGAAAATAACGGTCGATCCAGGCACAACTGTACAAATTATTACTCGAGCCTCTTCTCCTGACCATATTTATTTCAAACTGGACTCTCACACTGGGGTTCTTACGACGGCGAAACTTCTCGACCGGGAAAACTTGGGAGCTCCAACCCGGCCGATAAATATCGTCATTCTAACTGTCCCAACAACTTCACCAATAGAAATGAAAATAACAGTGAGGGACGTGAATGATAATCGGCCGAAATTTCCAAAAGCAAGCTATGCTGTTAGCTTTAAAGAAGAATCCGATGCCAAAAATAAACAAACAATCCCCAAGGCTGTAGATTCCGACGAAGGGAAAAACAGTCAAATTACAAATTATTCTATAGTTTCTGGGAATGAAGAAGCTAAATTCGCATTAATTCAGGAACCCCCTTTCCCGGCTATTCCAAGAATTCTCTATCTTCAAAACATCGTTAAATTAAACCGCGAAGAGACGGAATCTTACCAACTTAATATCTCTGCGACCGACAATGGTACCCCTCCTTTGAAAGGTTATCTAACTGTCAACATAACCGTGGCTGATATTAATGACAACTATCCAACGTTTCATATGAGCGTCTACGAGGCAAATGTTAATGAAACCGCTCCACCCGGGACGACGGTCATCCAGGTTGAAGCTTCTGACCTTGACCGCGGCCGAAACCGAGATATTACTTACTCGATGGAAAATAACAGAGACGCTGACCAGTTCGAAATTCACCCTTACACGGGCGTAGTGACCACAACGAAGAAGCTTACATGCCACGAATCCGGAAAGGAAAAAAGTTGTTTTATAACTCTCTTGGCTACAGACAACGGCCCAGAACACTTAACCGGACGTGCGTACCTGAATATCCATATCATAGACCAAAACGACCATGCCCCAGTCATAAAGTTCCAACATTTACCGGAGAGCACCAAAGATTATTCAGCGGTGAATGAAAACGCCAAAAATGGAACATTTGTTACGATAATCACTGTGAACGACCAAGACGATGGCCTCAACGGGAAGGTCTCACTTACAATTATCGATGGTAACCAGTTAGGTCACTTTAAACTAAACAATATCCACAGCGTCAGTGTTTTGGAAGTGGTTGATAATCTCGACCGGGAAAAGGTCCATATCTATAATTTAACCCTAAAAGCCGTTGACATGGGAACACCGCCTTTAAGTTCTACTGCTCATCTGGTTATTTACGTTAACGATATCAATGACCATCCACCACAGTTTGACCAAGCTAAATATTCTGCTGTACTCAGCGAGAAAACCCCAGTAGGAAGCTTTGTAACAGCAGTTAAGGCTAAAGATTCCGATTTTGGCATGAATTCTCAGATCACGTACAAAATTGTCAAAGGTAATGGACTTGGATGGTTCCATATTAATAGCCGAACTGGACTTGTAACAACTGTTGCTCCACTAGATTATGAAGTGAGTCCAGTCATTATTTTAAACATCTCCGCCCAGGACGGTGGTTTCCAGCCCTACAAAGAATACACGATCCTTAACGTAACTTTGCATGATATAAACGACATGCCCCCTACGTTCAAGAAAAAGATTTATGAAGTAAAAATTGACGAGGGATTACCGGCGGGAACGAAGATAGCCCGAATAAAAGCTGAAGATAATGACCGGGGACTGAACGGAACTTTACGATATACACTACATTCAGACGTCGACGAACTTTATCCGAATTGTTTTCGTTTAAACAACACCTCTGGTCTTCTGACCACAGCTAAAAAACTAGATCGGGAAGAGATTGAAGTGTATACGATTAAAGTGCTAGTTTACGACATTGGCATAGCCCCTCTAACGTCTACGGCAACTGTTACCTTAGTCTTAAATGACTTAAACGATAACCGGCCAGTGTTTTACCCGAGCAAATACTACCCAAAGGTTTATGCAGACCACGAAGAAAACGAGATTATAATGAGGGTAACGGCCACTGATCGAGACTCTAAAAAGAATGGGAAGGTCACTTATCAACTCACAGGGGGAGATGTTGGAAATTTCAAAATCGACCCAAACAGTGGCCTAGTCTCCGTGGTTAATCGCTTGGATCCTTCTGTTCAGGCTCACTACCGTTTGACCATTTCTGGTCAGGACGGGGGAGGTAAAACTACCCAAAACACTGCGACTGCCATGATTACTGTCCTGACTGCCAACGACCTACTTCCTTACTTTTTAGGACCACCTTACTCTTTCAGTGTGACCGAAGACAAAGATACGGACAAAAGCATTGGACGAGTCATAGGTCACGTGAGGGTACAAATAAAGGAACCTGGGGCTAACATAACTCTCTCAATTGTTGATGGAGATCCAAATGGGGACTTTAGCATTGATCCCTACCGAGGTAACATTCGAACGGCCAAGAAAATAGACAGAGAAACCAAGTCCTCATATACACTTCGGATTCTAGCTTCCAGTAATGGCAGGTATACAGAGGAGGACGTCCACATCAAGGTACTGGATAGAAATGATAACCGGCCGACATTCGAAACTGGTACAGTTGATGTTAACCTAATGGAAAACTGGGCAATTGGAAAGGAGGTCTATCAAGCTTCTGCAGTTGATCTTGATGATGGTATAAACGCCAGAATCACTTATTCCCTTCGGGTTAACACTACCCATCCATTCATGATCACACACACTGGAATGATTTATCTAAGCCAACCACTGGACAAATCCCCGAAAAAGATTTATGAACTAACAGTAATCGCCGTTGATTCTGGAACTCCACAACTTTCAGCTTCCCAAATAGTTCGGCTTCATGTCCAAGATGTCAATGATCACACTCCGGTTTTTGCTAGTATCAAGAACTCGATTTCTTTAAAAGAGTCCCAACCAATAAACGATCGGTTCTTTCTTTTATCTGCTACTGATGCCGACGAAGGGCAAAACCAAGAAATTATATACAGTATCATCCGGGGCAGTGAAGACGGAAAGTTTGCCATATTTCCTGATGGTAACCTTTACATAGCATCAGAGCTAGATCGTGAGACCAAAGACTTTTACCACTTGACAATTGTAGCCGAAGACCACGGAGTACCGAAGAGGAGTTCTTCAGCAAATATTACCATCCAAATTCTGGACGCAAATGATAATCCACCAGTTTTTGACAATCAGTCTTACACAATGTACATAAAAGAGAATGAAAAGCCTGGTAAATATATAGGAGTAGTACACGCCACAGATGTAGATATTGGCAGAAATTCAGAACTGTCTTACTACATTGATGGTGAGGAAGAAAACTTTGCAGTCAATTCCCGAAATGGTCAGATAAGTTCACGAAAGTCTTTTGATCGGGAAGAATTGGTAAAGACAGGAAAAGAATTCTATTCCTTTGAAGTGATCGTCAAAGATAATGGTCTGGAACCCTTACAGGGTAAAACGAAGGTGAAAGTGATTGTTAAGGATACCAACGATAATTCACCCATGTTCACAAAATCCATATACAAGGCCTCTATCTCTGAAAACGCTGTGACTAACACTTCAGTTACTAAGGTTAGTGCTAGCGACGCTGATACAAATGAAAACCAATTTGTAACGTACGCTATAACAAATGGTAACATTGGAGACACGTTTTCAATTAACAGCATGACAGGAAAAATCATCTTGATGTCAACATTAGATAGAGAAATGATTGATCATTATAAACTGAATATACTAGCTTACGATGCCGGTAAGGATGTTCAGTTAAATTCGACAGCCGAACTGTTGATTACTGTACTGGATTCAAACGACAATTCACCTATCTTCCTTTCCCCTCCAAAATCTATTGAACTTTTAGAAGCTGTAATTCCTGGTTCTCTGATCTCACAATTCCATGCTAGCGACAACGACCTCGGAAACAATGCTCTACTGACATTTTCCATTGTAGACGGTAACATCAATGATACCTTTCATGTTGACGGAAAATCTGGTAAGATCTACCTGATGCAAAACCTCGACTACGAAGTGAAAAAAGTGTATCACTTGAATATTTCTGTATCCGACTACGGAGTTCCACGTCTAGCTGCTTACCAAAGATTCATTGTTTACGTTAATGACGACAACGACAACAGTCCAACCTTTCCAGAGAATCCGATGACCTTTACAATTGCCGAAGGAACCCCGGTTTCTACGGTTATAGGGACCGTGAAAGCCGAAGATCCAGACACCGGTATTAATGGAGAGGTCCGCTATCGGATCGCCTCACAGTCTCCACCCGGAATCCACTTTAGGATTGTCAATTCCGGAAACATCCTTGTCAACAGGATGGTAGATCGGGAGGAGACGCGATATTTCAGCCTCATCGTGGTGGCCACCGACAACGCCAATCCGACCTCGGCTCAGAGATCTTCGGAAAAAACGGTCAAGATCGTGATCCGGGACGTCAATGACAACTCCCCGAAAATTGTATCGCCTGACACCTTTGTGGTCCCGGCCAATTCTGCAGTCGGGACCGAAGTTGGTCGCGTCGAGGCAATTGATTTAGATGCCGATGAAAACGGGCGCCTAACCTATAACCTAATCTCCGGCGACACCGCTTCATTCCAGATGTCTAGCTCTTCTGGAGTGTTGACTTTAAGGGCGAGTCTACCAGCAGACAAACCAATACTGACCCTAAACATCCGAGTTTCCGATGCTGGCTTTGCTGACCGGTATGGACGTAAGGCGACCACTACACAGGTGACGGTCATCGCGTCGACGGACTTCTCCAGAGGACCGAGATTTTCACAAAATATTTATTCCAAATCCGTTTCGGAGGACGTTCGGATAGGGACTGAGATTCTTAAAGTTCAAGCCCAACCTGAAAAACGTGGTGCAGTCTTGGAGTATTACATAACTCGAATTAGCACCAATAGAAAGGAAAATCCGAATAGTGCTCTGACTACAAAGTATTTCTCATTGGATAAGGATTCTGGTCAATTGACCACAAACGATTCATTGGACAGAGATTTGGGATTTACAATTATCAGCATTGAAATTTGTGCCATAGAAAGACTTGATTCTACACGTGTAGCTGTTGGCAAAACTAAGGTAAGTTACTTATTTATTCATCCATAATTTATTCTAAAATTCATTATTTTGTTTCATTTGTGATATCAACAGTTTTTCATGTTTTTAATTTCACTCGCTTTGCCAACAGATAGAATCTGACACTAAGCTATAGTATTTGGATAAAATTATGCAAACACTTTGACAATTCTAAAAGCTTAAACACCTGTTGATTAAATTCTTTTTTCTATTATAAACTACCTGAACTAAAAAAAAAATTAACCCATAAATCCAGACAGAAATTTAACATAGGTAAAAAAACATTTTGATTCACCAAATTCAATATTTTAAATTTGATGTGAAATTTACAGGTTTTTCTATTTTGTCCAGCCACTTTATATAAATGAAAAGAGTGTAACTTTTTTTTTAATAGTAGATCTTTTCAAAATGCTTGTTTATCAGTGAAATATTTTGTTACTAGTTATATTTTAAAGCAGCAAAACTTGATATATTTTAAAAGAAAAAAAACTAATTAATCAAAATGGGAGATGAATTAAAATTTAATTTGTTGCTAAGAAAATCTTCATGGTATTCCTGGCGGAATGACTTCCAATATTTAACATTCTTTTAAACACTAAATTTAGGTTTGACGTTGGAGTTGATCTTAAGATAATCCTGCAAATCATTAGTAGGGTTCAACATTAAAAAAGGAAGTTTAATATTGGAGACTCATTCCACTAATTATATATTAGGCTGTCTAATATTTTTCTCTCTTGAAAAAATGTACGGAGTCAATTCCTGAAAAAATAAAACTTACTCAAAAAGATAAACGTATACTAGTATAAGCTTTATTACACACTCATGATATGTATATATATATATATATATATATATATATATATATATGTGTGTGTGTATTATTGAAAATATATAAATCAATATGTGTATATATATATATATATATATTTATATAATTGCAAATAT
>JAUZSX010308864.1:0-12419 GCA_034780655.1 Idiosepius hallami | reverse complement strand
TGTGTGTGTGTGTGTGTGTGTGTGTGTGTGTGTGTGTGTGTGTGTGTGTGTGTGTGTGTGTGTGTGTATGTGTGTGTTTTATTTTCTTTCTGGTTTGTGATGTTTTGCGATTTTAAGTTTTTAGATACTTTTCTGTTGGGTCGTTAATTTGATGCAATGCGGGCCTTCAGTATACTTATTTCCTTGCGAGATTGTTGCCTGTTTTAATCTCGGCTTCCATCATTATTTCCCATCATTCCGATTCATTATCCTTTTGTTTTTTTCTACATTTTATTAGGTTTATTTTCATTTTTCTTTTATTTTTTTTAGTGGCTATTTGTATGGGTTTTTTTTTTCGGTTATTTTCTGTTTGTTTTAATATTCTCTTATGTTTACTTGTTTTTATCACTCGAAGAATTTGAATGCATCCAAAGTATTTATTTGGGTTTTTTTAGTCATGAATTAATCCTTATGCACTTATACATACATATACGGAAACAGATACACGCATAGGCATACAGACATACATACATAGAGACACCAACCTGCATAGGGACACGCACATAGATGAATACACAAATAGACTCATACGTACACACAAACACATACATTCATATATATACATTTGGGTAGCGATAGAGGAGCATTGGTAAAAGCTCGGGCTCTGGAATCGTGGTACGCGAGTTCAAATTCCAATTAACCATTACATTCACTTTAGCTTTCTCGCGCAGATGGGGCTCGTTAACTCGGGAGAGCAACTTATCTAGGTGAAGGTTAACACTGAATCTAAAAAGCCAAGGTATATAGAGCTCGTAAAAATGACCTTGTGCCAGAGTTGGTATGGTGCTCTAACAAGTAAATGTGATATATACACATAGAAACATACATACACAGAGAGAGATACATGCGTACATGTGTCTAATTTACCTCAAATGCTATTGTACAATACTATTATTACTTTCATGGTTTGAATTAATTAGTATTATAACAGTATATTCTTTTGGAATTTGACTAAAATACTATTTTACTGGTATCATATTCTTTTCTGAATTAAATGCTGTTGTACTTCTATATAATATTTTAATTTTACTCAAATAATGTTTTATTGCTATATATATTTATATATATTATATATATATATCAATTAATTACTATAATTTACGTATAACTTTTATATATAACTTTTATATGTATTAATTATTATATCTATACATAGAATAAGAAAAAAATATATATATATATAATTGAATAAACGTTTAGAGATACAAAATTTATACAACGTTTTAAATATCAGAAATAAGTTATGCCTCGAGGCCCTTTCGACCAACATCTTACCAGGAGAAAAATCGTTGGTAAGAAAACTGTAATGGCGAAAAAAGAAGAACATTGAAGAGGGTATAATTGTAACCATATAAAATTAAAATTGTATATTATTCTTTTTGTGTGTTTTTCCATATTGTTGCTATTCACCACTCTTACAACATTTTTTTTAATTCATTGTTATTTCTAAATTTAAAAAAATTTCAAGTAATTACGTTTAATTTTTAATGGTTCATTTTGAATAAATATTCTTAAGCCAAACAAAATCTCTTTCGAAATTCATATAATTCTTATTCTCTGATAACAATATAGCTCTTGTAGCGCTCTAAATAGAGCTTTCTAAAACCGAAGATTAACTTATGGAGGGATTTCCCCTCTGCTGATTGCACCGTTAACTACCATTGTGGTCTACGGAAGGTCAGACCTAATTTAAAAACATGTCAGCTAGATTCGATGCAATTACCTCTCATCTACTTGTCTATCATTTCTGGTTGACATTAAGGGACCGGCGCCAAGGCACCATACTTCAACTATTATAAAAATTAAAGGGGAATTAGAACGGAAATCTCAGAGGATAAAATGGTTTTTTAAAAAAAAACACTAAAATCCCCTCTTTTTTCTTTCTCTTTTCATTTTTGTTTTTAACATTTTTCACTTGCATTATTTTCCATGTTTCTCAAAAATCATTTGAATACTTAACTTGCCTACTGGACTCATCTTTATACAGAATCTGTGTTAGTAATAGCGTCAGCCATTTTAGGCTGCGGAGTTTTATATCGCTCTAGATTTTTCGTTTGACGACACACACATTGTAGAAGAAGAAAAATGCAAACAAATGCTGAAACTCCTCTGAACATTTTACCATCTCTCCCAAGTTCAGATGTTTTTATATAGGTGAGAATTTAATAACATCACAATCTTTGATAAAACAATCATTGGTGGCAGTTAATGTTGTCGCTGTAAATAAAAAAAGCTATATTGTATTACATAAGATTTTGAAACAAGTCAAGCCAAAATGTCAAAATCGTATTTGTGGATTAAGATTGAAATAAAAATATTAATTAATGCAACCAAACTTTGCTTTCAAAAAGTTACGGAAAGTTTTTAATGATTTTATACACAATATGAAAGAAGAAGAAGAAGAAGAAGTAACACCCACAGCTTTTATAAACTTTAAAAATGATTTTTTTCCGTTGACAATTTGGCTTATGTCCTAATAACTCGTGTTATGGAAAACTTTCGAATGAAAACGTTGTTTTTTATCAATCTATTTCTATTATTATCATTGTCAAGTAGGAAGCTATTTCATGGTCCGGGCGACCTAAAATACCTCCAAAATGTCATAGTTATTTAAAGATAAATTAGGTTTCAAAGACAAAGTCAATAACACTCTGGTTATGAAAAATATTGCTGTTCTATTTTCTGATTTTGAACGATAACATTTTGCTAGTTTTTTTTTTGTTTTTGTTTTTTTCATTTTTTTTAAACTGATAAGATATTTACCGGCATTTGATAAATTAGTCCTATAATTTGATCTTATTGTATATACAGGGAGGACCAAAAGTAGTTTTACTGTTATGAAAAAAGGTTAAAAATGTCAAAGTCCAAAAGTAGGTTTATTTCAAAATTTTCAGACTGCTAAAATTATTTTAGACAGGAAATGTTTAATCTCTCACAGGTCAGAGTGCCCCCACCGCCAACATTTTTCACACCTGGTTAAAAAAAAAACATTTATAGAGCATTTAAAATGGGTTATATAAAGAAGCGGTTAAAAAAATCAACTTTAATACCTGTTTACCTACTTTTGGCCCATCCTGTATTTCCTAGGATTCGATTCCCTTTTTTTTTTTTTTAACAATTTTTTGGTCTTTTTGGTTAATGTTTTAGCTTATTGAAGCATCTAAGCATTGTAGACAATTCACCTACAAATGATTTCACGGTTAAAAACGCCTTTGATAATCCTAACATAACATAAAATATTCAGCTATATCCCTTAATTAATATTAATTAATATCCATACTACTGGGGACCGCGTGTGAAATTTGAATTCCCAGGAAACTTGCAACCAAATCGTTTTCAGTGGTTGAGTCGGCTCAACCTTCGAAGGTGAGTAAGTCGACAATACGTGCAAGCAAAAACACACACACGTCATTGATGTATAAATCCTTTAATTTTTCAGATATTTTTAAACAGTGAAACAAATAAAATTTTTACAATTGATAGGTTTATCAAAAATGAATGTACACAACAGTGGCGTAGCTAGGGACGACCCGACCCTGTTGACAGCAAAGGAGTGGTGACACAATCTAACCCCAACAAATTTTTTTACCTAGGCAAAGTTGCGAAAACGGCATGAAAATAGGATTTATTTATCTTATATTATTATGTAACTTGATTTTCTTGAATGGTTACCCATCTTACTACTGGCCAGGCTCGACGTTCAAGAATACCAGGCACTGTACTAGGGCAAATAACATGCCTGTACGTGGTGCCCCTGCTACTCCTTTCAAAGAAACCAATTGTTGCACCACGCACCTCACGGAGCGATACGACATGATGATGATTATGTAACAATATGGTACTATGAGAGGGCTTTAGTCTGAAGAAAAATTTAGTTTTTATACGGTTTTGTCTTGAATTTTTACATGTGGTAACCAATAGCTCTCCTGTATTTTTGTGTGTGGCAGTGTTTATAAGCGTGTTTTTGTACGTACCGTAGGTGTTTTTACATGTGTGTATCGGCCTATTCATGTATTCGTCATTATCATTCTGTTCATGCAGATCTCTTTCAATTGAGTGCATAGGTGCATGTCTGTAAGCTTTATTAGCACATGAGCAGGTGTGTATATGTACGTGGGTGGTTCTGCAAATTGTATAATTAATATATGTGCTCTAAGCTAAAAAGAAAACTTTTTATTAATTTGTAGCGAGTCTACTCAGTTCTATTTATACGTACTTCGTTCGGCTTCCATAAAAACCAGTGCAAGATGAAGTAATGGTAACTAATAAAACCACACCTGAGTATTGGGTAGTCATACCCTCATAAAACTGCCAACACAAACCCAAGTTTATGACTAGTTGTTACAATCACTTAGAACGCTCAATTAAGAAACCGTCCTCCTTCGAATTTAGTTAAATGGTAAGAATTAAGGAGAAAGACTAAGGAAGGAATTCTGAATGTAACAAAAACAAACAAAAAACAATGACAAAAACCGCTATTTTTTCTATAGTCAATCAGTTATGTACGAATTTAATTGTACATTTGTTATCATACTTCAAAAAAAAACATCAAGTACGGTCAAGTCATGTTGAAGACACCAGTTCCCATCAGATCATTGAATTTCAGAGGCAACTTAGTTCCGAGATGGGTGACCGCTTAGGAATATCAGGTGCTGTAACAGGTTGGTCGGTGGTTCGGTTCGTAGCATAATCAGTCGAATGCATTAAGCATTCGAATTGAAAAACCTTCCCTCTTCCTGACCCTCTTCCCTACATCCGCTGAACAAGCAAACTATCTCCTCGGTTAGAGTAATCTTCCATGGTGAGGATCTCGGTTTCGTCTGAGATTGCGGAAAACTTTATAACAACAGGAAGACTAATTCGAACCCGAACGGATGAGGAGATATCTTCCTAATCAACAAAAAAAACACGAAGGTATAAATTAACGTAACTCTTTGGATAAGAAGAAACAGTATTATAATATTATATTAATTAGACACTAAAAAAAAAACAAGCAAATAATTTAGTGAAAACTCATTTCAGCATTTTTTTACGAAAAAAAAAGAAAGAACAATGTTATACTAAAATGTGAGTGAGGTTTCTTAATCATTTATTATCAATTTCTTTTTAGGGACTTTTGTTCTCGTCTTATATAGTTGTTCTTCACTAAGTTTCGGACAACTTTAATCGGCCGGCCTTTGTCAGGGGTATTAAATGCAATACCAGAGCAGAGAACCCGAAGTATTGTAACTGTATTTTCAGCAAAGACCTGGGGAATGTCAGCGGATAAAAGATGGACAAAATGTAGCGAAGAACGAAAACTATGTAAGATGAAGACAAAACCCCGCAAAAAGAAATGAATAATAAAAGAAACGTTTTCATTTTTCGAAATCCTTGAAATGAGGTATGATAAATTTTACAAGCATCATTTGGAATATTGTCCTTATCTCTATTGATATTTGTTTCACTAAATCACGTCTGAATTATCTTTCGGCCATAAAAGATGAATCTAAAAACAATATGAATTGCTTAATAATATTTGAGGAAACCGAAGAGGTAATTCGGTCGAAAAACAATGAAACAAATAATAAAATGAGGACAGTAGTCTGAATAATACTAGTGAAATGTTTTTTTTTTTTCTTTTCTTTTTTTTTGGAATACTATATAGGAACTTAACCCTTTCCAAAGGATATCAGCCTCATAATCATAGGAAGTCAAAATACCCAGATTAGTGACATGGGCAAAGGAACAGCCCATACAATCTGCTTCAGGAACACTGCCTGTATCATCCCTCTGGTTGAAGCGATGTGGGCAAAGTGTGTGTGCATAGCCGTCGCACAGCCACGACCACCCAAAAACAACATCTATAGTGAGAAGCACTCTTTTGCCTTCCTCCTCTCTTCGTATCCACGAAGACAAGGGAGAAGACTACGTGTACCCAATGCTCGGACACCAGTTGGAACCGGGCATATTTAACGGTATAAATTACACTTTTGGTTGCCATTGAGCACACCCTCTCCTTTAATATGCCTCGTAAAAAAAGTCATAGTGGTTTATGAGTCTGTCTATCTGTTTTTGAGTTTCTGTGCCAGCTTATCAGTCCGTTTGAGGGTGTCTGCCTGCCTAGCTGTTATTTTTATTTTTATTTTTTTGTATGTGTATTCCTAGGTATAAGTGTTTTTTCTCTGTGTGTGGGCGTATGTTTGTGTGCATTTGGCTTTGTTGGTGCACATGAAATAAAATATTCTTAACATATTATAAATAATCCGATGTAAAGAGATTTGACTCCCAGAAGCACATCTGCAGATTACGTTACTTGCAGATGTGTGTCTGTTCGCTTATGCGCATCAGTGCACCATTTTCTGTGCTTATAATTGTGAACATAAAGAACAGTAGTGAACCCCAAATTACACCAGTAGGTTTGTGGGTAATTCATATTCAAGAATAAAAGAAGAACATAGCTTTAATATTTGCGTGTGATCATGTTACCTAAAAAAATATTACGTTTGACAAAGCTTAAGATGTCTTCGACGAATATGTATATGAATGAATGCATCAACAGAGAATGTAATACACAGAGCCGTCTAAGGGCCTCCGCAGAGCCCACAATTGCCGAGGGAAAGCAAGCTCTCTAGGGGCCACAAGGCTCTTTGGCTTCACAGATTGTAATGGAAAAAAATACCAAAATAATTCATTGTTAGTATTAATTAGAAAATCATTATCAAACTTAAAATATACATCTATCAATCCACCTTTTTTTCCGTCTGTCTTTCTCGATATATATATTTGTATATGTATGTATATATATATATGGGCAGCGACGGTGGAGCATTGGTAAAAGCTCCGGCTCTGAATCGTATTACGCGAGTTCAAATCCCAGTCTAAACCATTACTTTCACTTTAGCAGCATCTGGTAGATGGGCTCGTTAGCTCGGGAGAGCAGCTCATCTAGGTGAAGGCTAACATCGAATGTAAAAAGTCCGTGTGAGAGTGCGTAAAAATGGCCTTGTCCAAAACTTGGATTGGTGCTCACCAAGTAAATATGATATATAGCCGAAGGCTCCAGTATGTTTAGGGAGGGGCAACTTGACTTTTTTAGGGTAAAGGAGCGGCAAGGCATATTCTGCGACAGGGCCTCTAAGTGGCTAAGCACGGCACTGGTAATACAATGCGTTCAAATAGTCACTATGAAGCTTTCATTTCCTCTTCCGTCAATCATTTAACCTTAATTATCATGATGATACCATATTGTCACACCATTTGTAAATTCTAAAAAAAACCTATAACTTGTTTACCAAATCAAAAAAGGGATGTTAGCATGGAGCTATATGTTCATGTAGTTTAACTCAAGAAGTAATAAGGGCAATTGTTTGATCAGGTCTTTGCTTAGCGCCCCCGCAGCCCCCACAATTGCCGGGGGCAGTAAGCTCTCTAGCAGCCGCAAGGCTTCACAGATATTTAGTATTGCAAAAAATTACCAAAAATTAACAGTTAGGATTAATTAAAAAATCATTATACACTTACTGCCAATCTCTCTCAATATATATATGCAGCATATATGGGCAGCGACGGTGGAACATTGGTAGCAGCTCGGGCTCTGAGATCGTGGTACGCGAGTTCAAACCCCAGTCAAAACCATTACAATCAACTTTAGCTGTCTCGGGCAGATGGGGCTCGTTAGCTTGGGAGAGCAGCTCATCTAGGTGAAGGGTAACACTGAATTTAAAAAGCCCGGGTAAGAGCACGTAAAATGGCCTTGTGTCAAACTTGGGTTTGTGCTCATCAAGTAAATATAATATATATATATTTATATATGATAATCACAATCATGATTATTATCATTATGGTTATCATTGGTGTTAGTGTCACTTTGGAACTGACACCAATTACCACGCACCAAGCAACCAGTTGATTTTACTGGAGTCAGTGGCAACAAGTCCCCTGATTACCAGCAGGTTCAGTACCATTCAAGTCAGGGTTTGTATGGTGCAACGTTTCCTCTGTTTTCACCCCGCTACTTCCACTTTGTACACTCGTCGTTAGCAGAGTTTTTACACTGCCAACGCCCGATGGTGATTCCTGAAGACAGTGACAATGCCTAGTATGGCACTCTAGTATATCTGGATACCTTGCAGTCAAGGACTAGAAGCTATTTTCTCCTTCTTTTTCTCTCTTTTTTTTCTCGTACTTCATGAGTGAAGTGGTTTAAAAGAGGTTTATTCTTCCACCGATTCAAATGTCCTATTATTTTTATTATTATTTTATATTAAGACTAGAAATTAAAGAAACTCTTATAGCGGAATTACAAAGAGCGGATGCCATTTAATTTATACGCGCCGGAATTCAGAGAGCTCTTCAGGCTTTTATAATAGACTATCGATTGGTGTTCTTTGCCTTTCGTTTTTTTTTTTTATCAAATGGAAAAAAGAATAAAAGAAAAGAAAGATAAAATGAGTAAGGGGGTAAAAAAAAAGAAGCCACAATCTATGCATTAGTTACGCATGCGTAATTTATCTGTGAATATGCATCAGTCTTAAACATGAGGTCATTTACTGCATTTGTGACTCGTTTTTTTTTTTCTAAAAAAACCCAATGAAAGCAGCTTTTATTTCTCTTAAAATCTTTCTTTTTATCCTTAGAATTTTTCCTGTTTTTTTTTCCTCCCCTTTTTTTAAAATCCTTTTTCTTTCATTTATTTTCTTTTCTTCAATTTTTTTCGTTTTTATTCACTTTTATTTTTTTATTTGTTTTTTTGCTTTTTTTGTTTACTTTTCATATTTTTTTATTTTTTTTTTCCTTTCTATTTCGATATTTTTAATTTTCTTTTTTTTCCATTTACTTTTTTTATCCTTTTTTTTTTACTTTTTTAAATTTTTCCGTTTTAGATTTCTGAATTATTTTTACATAATTTTTTTAACAATAATTTCTTTATTTGATTTTTAAATTCTATCTTTATCTCTCATTTCCTTATAAACCAGTGTTTCCATGCCGTCTATAAATGATAAAATAAGCGACCAACCAACACCACTCTAAATAATATAGCTAAAAGATTTTTTTATTTTTATAAACTAAATGTTTAGTTATAAATTATGTCTAAAACATAATTAAAATTTGTAAATACAAACAATGGTTGCATTTCATTATCATTCATTACTAATACCACTGAAGCCAGTATTCTACAAGTTATCACAGAAGAAAAACTCAACATTAAGAACGAAGCATTGAAAGAAGAACTGTTCACATATTAGATCAAAAGAATATTTTCATTCTTCAAAAATATAAATATCTATCACTGTGCCGGAAAAAGCAAATAATCAACCGGTCGTTGTCTACTAAGCTCTCCAGACCCCAACCAAAGGGTTACAAGATGAGTACGTACAGGTAATTTTAAGTAATGAGGAGTTATATGTATCTTGGGGTTGAACGAAATCATGGTGACATATTTTAAGCATAATAAATAGCAAAAATTTCGAAACTGTTAATGGTGGAAAATAAAAACAAAACACATCCAAACAGTAAGAAACAGTTTTATACGTATATCACAAAATAATGCATAAATATAGAAAGATAACATTAATAAATAAATAAAAAATCCAAAAAATCACTGTTACAACACATGAGCATGAATTCTTGAAAAGCCCTAGGCTAATCATGGACGATATATAGACAAATAATAAATTAAACCTACTATTTACTTAAAATAATTATTCATTTTCTGAGAAAAATCTACTTAAATAATAGTTTTAAAAAATGTGTGGTATCGATTTTATCAAACAAAAAGCGGTAATCAAATCTTGTCTAAAAAAGAATAAACAAAATCCTTATAAACCGGAAAAACATGAATAATTGTACAATTAATCTCTACCACACGAATGACCCAGGGGAGGTCCACTTTGGACAGTCAGACCATAGAATGGCATTACGAGAGTTCTATTCAAAATTGCATAGATCCCTAGCAAATACTAATTAATTACCACAAAGAAAATAATCAAAAAGTCCTTTCGCACAAAGGAGACCCTATAAAAAATCTTTCAGTTTCCAAAAAAAAACAAAAGAAGGCTATACAATAAAATATAAAACAAAAATCTCTTAGTTAATCAGGAGTAAGAATTTTAGTCAAAGACAAAAGGCTATCCAGAGATACTGTGTATGTATGTATGTATGTATGTATGTATGTATGTATGTATGTGTGTATCGGCGTACTAACCCATGAATGCTTAACCGGCTCAACCGCTGAACACACACGATTCAAAGTCTTATGGGAATTTGGACTTCACAACCTATCTCCAGCCGCGTGTATAGATGCCTGTCTAATGAAAGACTAAGGTTTCATCAACCCAGTCGTTTAACTGCACCCCCAGACACTAATCTGGGTATCTCCCGCCCCGGTGCAAGATACAGTACTAGGTATTCTTAAATGTTTACCCATCTAACTACTGACCAGACTCGACGTTGCTTAACTTTGATGATCTGACGGGAACCGGCGTCTCCAGCACTACTTGACCGTAATATCCAGATATACTGGAACACCTGAGACGCTTTACTGCCATTCTGCTTTCATGAATCACCTATTGTAGTTGGCTAAGACAGAGATAAAGTGAGACATTAGAATCTAAAACAAAAACCTTTTTTTTCCAACGTTTTTATAGGAAAAGATTTAAATTATCCCCAGAGTACATATTAGTTAAAGTGAAGTAATACAATTACTGTTTGTGATGATTTTTATTTGTTACCAACGTGTGCACTAACAAAATAATATATAGACCTATCATCTGTAAAATGTGTCAAAATTTGACTGAATACGTGTATGTAACACTTTTAAATGCTACTGATATTAGCAAAATAATATATGGATTTTTAAAATATATCGGTATCTTTCATATATCATATTATTCATTTGAATGATGTCTTATGTTTTAAAGTAGTAATAGCTTGAATCTTATAAATAAATTTAATAATTCGTTTGACGACTGGCAGCATGGCGAAGCACTGCCCTGCCCGGAATTAATTAATAAATGCAGACATGAAAATAAATACCTTCTTACCTACCTAAAAATAATAGACACAAACGATTAAAAAAAAAATAATAATAATAATAATAAAATAAAAAAATGTATAAAATTAAAATAATATAAAATAAATAAATAAAATAAATAAACAAAAATTAAAATAATATAAAATAAATAAATAAAATAAATAAACAAAAATTAAAATAATATAAAATAAATAAATTAAATAAATGTAAAACAATAATAATAACAATAACAAAATAACGTCAATAATAACAAAATAATAATAATAATAGTAGTAATGCAATGCGCCCAACTTCCGCCCCACACTATTAAAATCAAACGCAAATAATTCAACTTCCTTTTCGACCTGACGAATGCATAGCGAGAAACTGACAGTTGTCGATCCCCGTTGACTACGTGTCTACATTTAACTAGTATATATATATATATATATGTGTGTGTGTATAATTATTTCTCAATTTCGACACAGCGACTGCAATTTTTCTTGCGACTATTATGATTGAACACTTAAAATGTAAACTGAAAAAATTCTATTAACATCCGAATTGTCAGAAGAAAAACTATCAAAAGTAGGCAAAATCAATTAAAATGTTTTAACCGAAGGAAGTTTACGGCGAATATTCGATGATAACTACTAAACTATTCAGAGAATCTCCACTTAGTGCCACTCTTATCAATGATTAACCATTGTTTTAATCTTTAAATCAGTCTCATTAGAGTCGAAAGAGTTCTTCGCTGTCTCATAGAATTCTTAGATGGCTTGTGATATATTAAAAAAATATACTCATAGATGATGTGTGTGACTTATTCTCACGTACACACACTCACACACACATTAAATATTACTTCCGTAGTTGATTGAGGCAAAGTCAAAAGAATAAGATAAAAGAATTGGAAGGAATAATTATTAATTATTTATATTAGAAATTATTGAAATATGTAAAAAAATAACAATACCAAAAACAATTTTCAATATATATGTAGATAATTCTAATTATTTTATATATATAATTAAGTAGATGTGTCGCATGCCTCACAAGAGCGGCAACAACGAGAGCAGCAATAATGGGTGCGACATACCCCCTAGGCTCGCAGTCATTACGAGTGTTAAATTCATGAACTGATGATAAACTGTTTGAACATATTAGGCGGAGCTGCTAAGACAAATGGACTAAACAGAGAAACAAACGCTAAGAAAGTAGACAATAATGTATGAGATATGCATATATATATTTTCAGAACAAGATTTTCAGAAAATTATGATATACTAGAAGTACCCGTGTAAATTCCGCGGTAGTTAATAACTTCAACCCCACATAAGCATAAGCCTTCTCATCATAACATAAGAAAACAATGAAAACTTCCTTT
>JAUZSX010308853.1:0-12420 GCA_034780655.1 Idiosepius hallami | reverse complement strand
TACCCTTCACCTAGATGAACTGCTCTCCCGAGCTAACGAGCCCCATCTGCCCGAGGCTGCTAAAGTGAAAGTAATGACTGGGATTTGAACTCGCGTAACACGATCTCACAGCCCGATCTTCTTCCAATGCTCCACCGTCGCTGCCCACAAATAAGACTTTAAGTCTTATTATGACAAGAGCAAAAAACGCCATTTTTGTTGGCTGGGATGAACGGAATGACAGGAGGAGACATCTTTGGATTAAAGGATTTGGGAGATCCTAGGATGAAAGAATCTTACAAATAAGGATTAAATGGTTTTGGTAAATGTTTACTTTCTTTGAAAAAATAAACCCTCAGATGAACATATAACATATTTTGACACTCGGAGTTATATATACTTATCAGTATAAGACTAACGCTGATACGCAAAAAAATTTTTTATCTTTTTTATCTCTAAAAAGTGGAAGATAGTAAAAAATAAAAAAAATAAAGAAAAAAAGAAAAGAAAAGAAATACCATGCAAAAACTGGTTTGATTTGCTGTTTTATGGCATATCAACCTTTTTAAGTTATTTCTAATTGGTTTCCTTTTGGTGATGAATGTTTTTTAAATTACAACTGATATACTTTTTCTTATATATTGGACGACGGTAGAGCATTGGTAAAAGCTCGGGCTTTGAGATCGTATTACGCGAGTTCAAATCCCAGTAAAAACCATTACTTTCGGGCAGATGGGGTTCGTTAACTCGGAAGAGCAGCTCATCTAGTTGAAGGATTACACAGAATATAATACCTCGGCTAAGAGCACGTAAAAATGGCCTAACTTTGGTACTCTACCAAGTAAATATGATAAATATATATATAATTTAAATGGTAAAATTGCAAAATAATGAAGTAGATATGAGAATCACTACTGAATCAAAGGAAAGGGTAAAATCGTAACATAGTCTAGTAATGACAAGAATATTCTTTAATAAAAGCATATTGCCATTGCCCTACTAATAAGTAAAGAATTAAAAGAAATGGTAAAATCGCAAAAAAAGCCAAATAACGATCTTTTAATAAAAGCATAATGTCACGGCCCTAGTAATTACAGAAAAATAGAGGATTAATAAAACCTTTTTTTAAATAATTTTTGCATGGCTGAAAAATTTTGTTGGGGTGACAATGTGTCAAACCCCGTTTGCTATCACTCGGGGGGTCCGCCCCATGTCCACCATTCAGCTACGTTTCTGATCTCTTGTCGGACAGACATTTTATGTGAATATTCGTGCAATTTCAATTGCAGTGACGCCGCGGGGTGGGTTAGGGGTATGAAGGAGAAATAGACAGGTGTCTGTTGAATTTTAGGCTATTTATATATATATATATATATATATACGGAAGTCACACAGTTTACTTTTTCAACAGCCAACTGAGGACAGAGTGACAATAAGTCTACTCTGGCACGACAGTATATCTGCTCTCCTCCTCATTCTCATGCAGTTTTTTTCTTCATCCGTAAAAGGTCGATTCAATGTCAATTTCATTGTCTTCCAGTCGTGTTTCTCTATGATTCTCTTATAATTATTAGATTATTATTCCTATCCTTATTATTATTATCATTATTATTTGTTGTCGGTATTGTAGTAATAGTGATTGTAGTGATATAGACGTGTCCAAAATAAAAGTCATTGATTATACCTGTAAATTTCAAAACGTTTAAAAAAATATTAAGATTAAAAATTACTATTCATAACCGATTCAATTTGCAGAAAATGGATTTAAAAAAGATTATTAGTGGGCCAGGGGACGCAAATCTAAACGAAAAAAAAACTGTTGCTATGCCACTCAGTGCAACATCTGTACCAAGGAAAATTAGTGACGTTCAAACGGAGTAATTACATTCGCTTGTCTCTTTTTTCCCATTATAAATGTTGGCCACAGAATGAAAAACACAGCTTATAAATATGATGACGATTTTTGAAACTGTTTTTGTGTTTCATATTAAAGTTTAGTCTATTCTAATTAAAGTAATTTGATTGTAATGTGGTAATTTTAACATTAAATAGCTTTTCTAAAATTTTTCATTTGAGTGGATCTAATTGCTTGGCCCTACTTAGCGGGCAATGAATGTTTTGAGTATTTTCTCTGTTTGCTATGACAGAAACTGGAGATGGTCGACAAGAGACTTGAACAATTCTGTGTCTTAAAACGATGCTTAGTCTGTGGCAAACGGTTAGATTGTTTTTATTAGCCAACGAACCCATTCTTAAATGACCTCTAAGCACCAAGTAACCTTTCTTATTACTTTTTTTCCTTATTTTTACTTTTTATTTTTAAACCGTGACTCTTCAATGAACTTCGGGCAGAAGAAAGAGAGATTAGGAAAACTGCATACGCGTCTGTAAATAAGATGATCTGAAAGAGGTGATGGCTTGAGTTTGTACGATGACTGTGTTTAGGCTATACTATCTTTGTGTGCACGTGTGTGTGTGTGTGTGTGTGCGTGTGCGTGAAATAAAAATAAAAGAGGATATGAAAACAAACAAGAAGATTTTGGTGAGATAGACCGAAGAAGAAGGAGAAACAAAGAAATTCTTTGAGTGTTCTTCAGGAAGAATTTGGTAAAAGAAGAAGAAGAAGAAGAAAGAGAAGATGAAGGAGAACGAGAAGAATGAGTAGAAGAAGAAGGAGGAGAAGAAAAAGTAGAAGAAAAAGAAGTAGAAGAAAAAGAAGTAGAAGAAGAAGTAGAAGAAAAAGTAGGAGACAGAGAAGAAGGAGAAGAACAAGAACAAGAAGAAGGAGGAGAAGAAGGACGAGAAAAAGAAGAAGAAGAAGAAGGAGAAGAAGAAGAAGGAGAAAAAGTAAAAGTAGAAGAAGAAAAAAGAGAAGAAGAAGACAAAAAGAGGTAGAAGGAAAAGAAGAAGAAGAAGAAGAAGAAGAGGGAGAAGAAGGAGAAAAAGAAAAATCTTTGTTTCTGTTTTACGGCGTATCAACCTTTTTAGGGCATTTAATACAAGAGCAATCATTGTACACACTAGTACTATTTTTTTTAAATAGCACATTGTTCGCTATTCAACCCATAGCTGGAGGGAATCTGGGGATTCATACCTTTCTTCAGGGTACTAGTACAATTATGAACACAAATTGAATGACGTTGGTTTGAACTTGTGCCCTACAATTCTGAAGTTTGACTGCATACTTTCTCGGTTAAATAGACTTCGCCAGAAGAAGAATGAGAATAATAATAGGAAAAAGAGGAGGAAGAAGAAGAAGAAGAAGAAGATGATGATGATGATGATGATGAAGAAGAAGAAGAAGAAGTAAACAGATGATTGGTAAATAAATGAAGGAGAAATAAGAACGAATAAAACGGCAAGTTCAAATCCCAGTCAAAACCATTACGTTCACCTTTAGCTGCATCGGGCAGATGGGGCTCGTTAGCTCGGGAGAGCAGCTCATCTAGGTGAAGGGTAACACTGAATTTAATAAGCCCGGGTATGAGCACGTAAAATGGCCTTGTGCCAAACTTGGGGGTGCTCACCAAGTAAATATCATACCTATGAAATAGAATACAGTAATCATGATTAAAACAACTACTTCTACATAGAATTGCTGCTGCCATGAATAAGGTATGTGATTTTTATCTCCGTTGACTTGCCTGTGCTAGAGATGACTTTTCTAGCTGTCCCTGAATATACAAGGAATACTAGATTTCGGATGCCTTTTTTTTCTGCCAGACATGGGAAATGTTTAAGCGTTCTCTCTTTAAGGCGTGTGCCATTAAACTTCTGATGAATCCTAAGCAGAATAGGACTGAGCCATCATGTCCAATCAGACCCGGTCCAAGGGCCTGGCAGTGCAATAAGGCCCGCCTAACTCGGTCCGATTGTGTGTGTTTCCCATAGCTGTGGGGACTGCCCGGCCAGACATAATTATGGACAGATCAGCGACTGTGCAAAAATAAAAGTTTGGAGAAGACAAAGTATCTTTGATGAAAACTGGTATCTCTACACAAACAGGTAGACGCCAAGTGGGCAAGGAATTAAAATCTTACTTCATTCATCAATATTTTCCTGGTATTCATATAAAAATCAGTAAATATTAGAAATCATCAAAACACTAATCTCAAACTAAAAATTTTCTTATTTAAGTCAATATGCACAGATCACCTGCTGCACAGCCTCTACCAAAAATCAAACTTTTTCAAAAAGTTGAATTGAAAATGAAAATTTGCATTGGCTGGGAACTTTACTACAGGGCTTTGAGCCCACTGACTGTAACTTTAAAATCCAATTGGATCTTTCAAACTTAGAACTCATAATTGGACTGGAGTAAAATTCCTTTAACTATTGCTTATATAGTTGTGGGCATTTCTACCCTATTTTTGGTCCAACCTACTAATTACCATATTGAAATCTAGTATGATCTCTTCGATTTTGGCACTTATCTTAAGATTTGACATATTTGGATGTTAATGGCCGTGCCGGGCGTCAGGATGGGCCAGAAGCTTTAGAAGGGCCCACACACATTTTTCCTAAAATTTTCCAAATAATAATAATGGTGGCCAGCCTTTCATATATTTTTTAACTAAAATTACTTAAAATCTATTTTTTTTTAGTATAAAGTTACTATCTTTATATAAATCATATAAATTGCTTGTTCCAATTAATCAGCGAAACAAATACAGTAAATTTCTACACAAACTAACTAACTGACTTTGATATCCTTTGCTACTTTCTTTAATATTCTGTTTCCTCTTTTTTTATATAAATCAAAATCATCAGGATTTTTTTTTTTGTTACATTGAATTTTAAATTATTCTTTAGTTGTTAAAAGTAAAATAATTAGAATTTTTTTATGAATAGGATGAAAAGAAATAACAGGGTTTTAAAATATTTACAAAAACACAACACAGTTTTTTAAAGCCTTATATTAAGAAGAAAGAAAAGAAAATTTAAAAAAAAGATTAATTTAATATTGAAAACAATTGCATAAAAAATGAATTTCTTTTCAAAACAATTCTTTCCACTGTCTGTGTTGGGTAATGTAATCGATCGTCAAAATTTGGTGTTCTTCCTCAAGAAATACAGCTTAGGTATCAGAATCAGAATAGTACTTGGTATAGGAATTGTTAATCATTATTTTCCTAGAATCGGAATTTTTATAGGATCAGAAACACTCATAAGAACTAAAATCAACAGTTCAGGGTGGAGTAAAGTGCTACTAAGAACTTGGGACAATAGATGATCAACCTAGATGTGAACAAACCTTAACTGCTCATGCATCATCAAAAATTTGGTCATTAAGGAGCAAATAAGGAGGAACCCAAAGAGAAACATTAAGGAAATGGCTAGAAGCTTGGAAATTGAGGAAAATAGTGTTAGAAACATTGTTCCTGAAGATCCCAAGTTATCTTCCTTGAAGATAAAAAACACATAACAACTCATGACATTGAAAAAGCAAAAGAGCCTGGAAAAAGCCAATATTTTCTTGAATCAAATCAAAGATACCATGAATACTTATCATATTACCTTTTCTGGTGATAAAATTTTCACTATCGTGGCTAAATTTAATTCACTAAATAACAGAATTTTTCAATGAGCGTAGATAGCATTCCCTATTCCGTAAAATCTGTTTCCTCTCACCCAAAACCTGCCTTGGTAATGGTTTGGGCTGCCACCTTTGAAAGTTAGGGATCATCTCTCATTTTTATCAAAGAAGGGGGAAAAATTAACACAAAATCAAACATCGAGGATATTTTGACTCCTGCAAATGTTGAAACAAAGATGCTTAGGCTCTTCACATTTCAACAGGACTGTGCACTCTCTCACACTGCAAACGAAATCCAGAATTAGTGTGAAAGTCATTTTCCTGCTTTTTGGAGGAAGGAAATTATGCCACTTTCATCTCCAGACTTAAACCCTCTGGACTTTTGTTTCTGGTTAATCTTAGAGAAGGGGACCTGCACTCCAACTTATGATATTACAGTGTAGGAATGTACCTAAGAGACTTCAGGTCACTACTATCATGCTAAAAGAAGTGAGAATGAGGAAAAATTCCTCAAGAAACCCTCTGCGGTTCAGTAAAGATGTTCAGGGGAAGACTTGAACGAATAATTGCAGTCAAGTGCAGCTATATTGAAAAATAATTCAATAGAAATGTTAAATGATTTACTACAATATTATGTGATGATTTTTGTTTGATTTCATACTTTATTAGTTGTTAAATTCACATTTTTACAAGATCGATGGCTTTCTTCACACCCTCTATGGGTGTATTTATATATAAAGTGATATAAAAAAAATTTTGAAAAAACAAAAAACATGTTGGCATAACAAATATTTTTGTTTTTTCAAAAAAAAATTTCCCATCATACATCGTCAGAATTTTATTTTCCATGTCTTCTAATGTGTATATATATATATATATGTGTCTGTGTGTATCTTTACAAATGATATATATTTTTTTAAATCTTAGATGTTTAAACACTAGTTCTCTTCTTGTTGTGGATCTATTTAGGAAGTCAGTTTAGCATTAAATGCTCCCTTGTTATTTTTCAATCATAAAAAATGATAAATAAAAAAATTACTGAAATAATTTCCTTTTTGACAATTTAAGATCTAATTTGTTATTGTTGAACCAATGTTTAATGAAGATTAAAGCTTGGAACGGAGGCGGCAAGGTGGCACATTGGTAAAAGCTTGGGCTATGGAATCGTATTACGCGAGTTCAAATCCCACTTAAAACCATTGTATCTACCTTTACCTGCCTCGGGCAAATGGGGCTCGTTAACTCAGGAGAGTAACTCATCTAGGTGAAGGACAACATCTATTTCACAAGCCCACTAAGGTCCTCCAGTTTGTGGGTTGAGCATTAAAAATAGTGACTCTTTCTCGTAAAACAAGTATACTATGTAAACATCAAAAAAACAAATTTGCTGCCCAACCACTAGGTGCAATGGTTGATGAAAGCTTGGAATAGGTTTTATTCTCTCTTAACACATTTTTTATTTTCTGATTTTATTTAAGTTTTGCATTGTCTTTGAGCATGGACATACTGAGTCATCAGTCAATGTGTCTAAGAGCCCAGTACTGCAAATGGGCCTCGACTGGCTAGCCAATAAAATTATGAAGGATGTTTTTGTTATACACGCCTAATACATATCTTCAGACTCTAGTTACTCCACTTTGCCTGCATATCATAATGTGTGTTTAATGGCCATAGCTGACTACCACATATAGTTAAACCAATGTATACAGATCACCTGCTACACATCCTCTACAAGTGGCATAACTTCAAAAAATAAAAAGGGCCCATTGTGTTTTCTGAATAAGGGCCCATAACATTCTCAGTCTGCCCTTGTCTTTGAGTGCAAACTAACAATCTACTTTATTTTATTTTGCAATGAATATTTTGTTTTGAATAACTAAAAATTATCCTATATTGTTTCTTCACTTTCCTTTATATTTAGTCCCAAGTTGGTTTTATTGGACTTGGCAACATGGGAGGTCACATGGCACGAAACCTTTTGAAAAATGGACAATCAGTGATTGCCTACGACATCTCTGTGGAGGCCTGTAATTCACTAAAAGAAGCAGGTAATTGTTCTTGTAAATTAATATCTATTAGGAATGGATCAAGTCATTGCTTACACAATACCTTGTGTGTGTATTTTTTTCTGTAACTTTAACATTTGCAATGCCTTATAAAAGTGATAATATAGCTCACTATACTTTTGGTTTTTAGTTGCTTTTATCTGTGCCATATTAACATTTACAGCCATACATATAGATAACTAAGCATTTGTCCTAAAAATAGGAAATTGTTAATATCAAAAACTATACTGACCAATAATATCTTTAACTAAATCCTCTCGAATTTTCCAGTATGTAAATTTTGAGAAATAAAAATTTCTGAAAATTTATATACTGAAAGATAAAAATGTTTGACAAATTTCTTGCTTTGTTTACTTTTTTCACACATACAAATATCACTGGTTATAAACATGACATATAAATGTTTACTATTTAGAAATTAATAAACCCATTGTTACATTTGATTTAGTATTAATAATGTTGGTTTTATAAAATTATGCTTTATTCAAACATTCAAAAACTTTGATTTTTATAAATTGATGTTAGCAGGCTAGGTTGCTTTGTTTTCCTCCGGTTGCCTTTTATTTTTAATCAATAAATTTCATTTTCTTAGGTGCTGCAATTGCTGCAACCCCAGCTGAAGTGGCTGCACAGGCAAAAAAAATTGTGACTATGCTGCCCAGCAGTCCACATGTGAAGTTAGTTTATCTTGGAGAACAAGGAATTTATAGGTAACTAGTTGGAATGCCCAATATTGCTTGGTTGGTCAATCTTACATTAGTTGCATCATAACTTGAATGGATTATATTATCATGTGTTCTTTTATCAACTAACAAATTTTTATCGATGAAAATATATTTAGAATATGGAAATGCAAGAAAGCAAAAATATATCCATTTGAACAATAAATTTAATCCATGCTGACTCTAAAATAGTTTGATAAAATCAAGGAAAATTATTGCATATTTTTTTTTATTTGTTACTTCTTATAGAAAAATACTATTTCAAAAAGTGAATTTAAAAAACAAATTTCATGGCATCTTCACTTTTATTGATTGTGTACCAATTATCACTGTCTAGTCATTTAATTCAACTAATTCTGTTTATACTTTGGTTTGCTTGTTCAATGTCTGTTCTGCTATGTTTAATTCTGAATTATTACCGATGGGAAAGTTATGAAACTATTTATTGATCTCACTATGGGTTGTTAAATGAATTAGGTTTATCCTGATAAGTGTTTAGATATGTGACTATGTCAGCTTCAAGCCTTTGTCAATCATTAACCAAGTTCTGGCATGGTTCAATGGCTTGACATTGCTTTCACAGATTTTTGACTTAAGTACATCTGGATCAAATCTACCTTTAATAACAAATCTACCTTTAATAAGGCTACTGCATATCATCCTTCTCTTTTTCTGTGTATATATAAAGAGAGATATATTAAGAAATACTTTTTTCCATATTTCTCTCACAATTTCCTCACCAATTTATTTGATTCCTCTTTTAATTTGTTTCTCATTTTCTTCCCTTTCCAAATTCCCTCTTTCATACTTTTCCCCCTCTTCTCTAACAGTATGCTCTCTTCAATTATTTTCCTCTCTTCCTATTTCTCTCACTCTCTCCCTTTATTATTCTCCCTTTCCTTTTCTATTTCTGTTGCTATCTGCCTTTCTTTTCTCTATATATTTCTAGTTCTTTCTCTCCTACTCCTGACATCCCCTGTCTCTATATTCTCTCTCTTTTGTTACATTACTAAGAGTTTATTTGGTTACCATAGCAATTGACAGAGGGCTTGTTAACTTGATTGATGGTTTCTGCACAGACTATGTGGAACGGTGGTTACCCTCCATACACAAACCTACATTCATTCTTTTATTTCCTCTTCATTCTTCCCCATGTCCGTCTCATTTACCTTACTCTTAGTTATTTTTTGGTTTGATTTGGCACCAAATCTGGCTGGCACCAAATAAATTTTTTTTAATACTCTGCAACCAACTAATTTTGTTTAACCAAATATTCCGGAGCCTTGGGAGGGGGGGTTAAGATTGGTATGTTTTTGGTACAATGGGGTTGAATGAATGGGGTGACAAGGGTAGCAAGTCAGCTTTAAATTAAATGAATAAGTCTGATACAATGTAAATTAGCAAATATTACTGCTGGCTCTTTCTGTTGTAATCAAACCCCTTTCATTGTTGCCGTTGTCTTTACCTTTGTTCCCAACTCTAAAGCCTTATTCCAAAATTACTTAATATTTTGTTCCCCATATTTACCGGAGAGGGACCTTTGTTTACATTGGCGTCTGTCCAGGCTATCACCGGATAACCGTGAATTACTTTTTTCTGAAATTTTGCCACAAGTTGTATTTTTATTTGTACATGTGCATAGTAAAACAAAAAAATTATTACGAAAATTCTCATTGCATCCCAAGGGGCATGAAATGGGTCAAAAACAGCCCAAAATGGCCAAAAATGACACTTTTTGCCTCATAACTTATGATCCATCCATTAGATTTTTCTGAAACTTGGCCAATATTTGGGGGAAATTGTCCCAAATGTAAATTCAGTATCTCTGAATGTGACCAAATTCTTGTGTGCACCCCCCCCCCGAGATTTTTTAGGGCTAAAACACGCTATTTAACATTTCTGTCCAAAATATCATTATGTATGTCTTTTTTTTAAATTTCTATTCACTGTGCATTTATGGGGGACCATACATGCTTTATTTGATTTATAGGTAGTGATAAATTTTAAAATTATGTCAAAATGGCTTTGAAGTAACAACAAATTTTATTCTATTTATTTTTGCTCATTGTCATCAGTAATGATCCATTTTATTGTCACTAGATTTATATTTGTAAGTAGACACTGCATTTAAAAAAAAATTTTAAAACATCTATAATTCAATTTTGCATGCTTATCTTACAGTACACATGAATACAAGAATATCAAAACAAAAAATTGTAAAAATATCTTGTTTAGTTTTCAAGTTATGATTTTTTTAACATGCAAAAAATTGACTCAAACAAATTGACATCACAATGTGGCAACTTTGAAACCAATTGACAAAAAAACTAATGGGTAAAACTGTCACAAAAAATGCTTTTACTAATCTTGGTATATCAATTAAATAGGAAAAAAAAGTACTACTTTTGATTCAATCTAATTTTTATTTCTGAGGTGTAAAAATTGATCAATGCTTTATTTATGAAAACAAATTTTTTCTGATTGGCAATTTTTGTTACCTATTTTGCAATAAAAATAATTAAAACAAAAATTATTTTGAACCTAATTTATGATTTCTTAAAATTCATTTTTAAAAAATGTTCATCAGTGTACGCTGTAAATTAAAAATAGTTTTAGATAACTTGAATTGTGCTATTTTGTACTTATTTATTTAAAAAAATATTTAATTCTTTAAAATATTAACTAAAATTAAACATTTTTAATACAGCAGTTTAGAGTAACTCATTTATCCACACTTAATTCTTTGAAACCAAAAATTAGCTACTGTTTAATTTTAAAACTGAAAATTAGCTACTGTTTAAGTTTAAAACTGAAAATTAGCTACTGCTTAGGTTTAATGGACTGATCTAATTTCACTTTGGACTAAACTTCATAGTGTAGATTTAGGTCATGACCTTATCTTAAAGAATTTAAGTTTGTCACAAAATTTCTAATATGTTGGTTTAGATTTAAATTTGTAAAGAAATTCCATCAATAAGTATTTAAATTATACATTTTGTTTTTTAATGATTAAATTAACGATTTACAAAAAGTTATGTCATAAGTCTTTTTTTTTAAATAGAATTTTAAAGTTAGATGTCTAAAAAAAAAAGTGACTTAAACAACTTCTTTTTGATTGTCAAACATAAGGCTTCATAAAGCCTATTTTCAAATATTTATTATGGTAATTTTCTCTAACTCTTTGTAATAACTAAAATTTAGTCTCTATATTCAAATTTAAACTATGAATTATAATTTATTTTTTCCCATAAACAGTTAAATATAAGGAGGGTCGAATATGTGTGGTGACACCTATCTCTCTGCTCAATAATTTTGTGCATAAAACAAAAAATTGATGCCTATAATGTGTACAGTGTAATATCAGTTTAAATGAGGAAAGCAAAATTAACATTGTTAGTACTTTTCAATGGATTGTTTTTTTTTCTTTCCTAACTGTTTTTTAGTACAATTCAAAAAGGGACATTATTAATGGACAGCAGTACAATTGATCCCTCAGTATCACAAGAAGTTGGCATGCAAGCTGAGAAATTAGGAGCTTCATTTGTGGACTCTCCAGTGTCAGGAGGTAAAAAAATAAAACACTGTTTCCTAATTTATTATATTAGACTTTTTAAAACTAATTTGTTTCATGCTTAATTCTTATAAAATATTTTATCAATGGTCTTTAGTAGGTGTTTCAGTGAAGCAATGGTTAGTAAAGAAAATATTGAATTTATTCATACTAAATACCATTTTGCACTGAGCTTGTTCTGCTACATTCACTTACAAATTCCCTAGTAAATGCTATTAATTATTATTGTGAAATGTGTGAATTTTCTCTTGACTCTAATTTAAATCATTCAACCACGGTAGTGGTTGAATATATTCTTAAGGCCAACATTTCATGATTCGAGACACATTCAAACCCCCACCACTAATTCCCTTTGCAACTAAATTCCAAACAGGTGAAATAGTTGGATAGAACACCTCATTAGCTATATGTTGAAAAAAAAATTTCGAAAATTGGTTTAGTAGAAAAAAATTTACAACAGAATAAAAGTGGTCAAAACAGGAGAGTAAGGACATAACTACATACATACATACATAAGTGACTAACGCGAATTTTTGGCATAACTTT
>JAUZSX010308842.1:0-12421 GCA_034780655.1 Idiosepius hallami | reverse complement strand
TTGTATCTATAATATGTAGCTAGATTGAGGAGACATGAGTGTGCACAGGAACAGGATCCCTCATCCAGCTATGATTAATCCTGTCAAGGTTTTGACTTGTATATGCCATGTTTGTCATTGCCCCTATAGATCAGCTGCTAGTCTACAAAGTCACTTGAGGAATCACGAGGAGGAAGCATGACGCAGCAGATGAGCTCTGAGGTGGCAATCATCTATCAAGATGCTGCAATCATCATCATGCAAATAGTGTGCATATCAAAAGCAAGACTCATATGCCACAGTGCTTCTTATCATGGACTGTTACCAAAAAGACAAGTGGAAAGTGGCTATTTAAGGGTGTACCTGAGTCTTTCCAGACAGGCCTATTATAAAATATGCAAAAATTGTAGAGGACTCATTGACAATTAGTAATGTTGTAGAGTTGGCCTTCTTCTGCAAAGATGTGGCACTTATTAAATGAACTACAATCAATTTTCTGTGGATGCAGATCAAATAAGAGAGTAGTTTTCTTCTCGAGCAGTGTTATGCAGATCAACTATTCTCGGAAACAAAATCGAAAAAAATCATGCCTCAGTGAAGAAGGAAGGATTACTTCTACCAAGCTTGGGAAGGTAATGTTTTAGGTTGGTGCAAAAACAATGTTGTTTTCTCTCATATGTTACTTTTACACGTGATTTCTGAATTCATTCATGTATATTGCCATGTTATACATAATTTTGAAGTGTGTTTTTCGCTCTATTGAATCATGATATTCGTTACTGATCTCAATCTCATCAATCATCTTTTTGCAAGCTTTTCGACAGCATAGACAAAATTCAAATTTTCATGATGTTCTTTTTTTTAGTTCAAACTAGGCCAAAAAGTTATGGAGACAGCTCATGATATTAATGTGTTTGACACAGGAACCACTAACGAATGTATGGCAAAACAGTGGTTCAAAAAAATTTGTCAATGGTGACGAAAGCTTCGGACATGAACATTTGAAAGCCATAATTGAAGCTGATTCTTGCAAAACCACACAAGAAGTTGAACTTGAGGTCGACCCCTCAACAGTTGTTTGCCATTTAAAGCAAACAGGGAAGTAAAAGATAAATAGGTAACGCATGAATTAAACGATACTAAAAAAAAAATTGTTGTTTTGAGTTGTCTTCCATGCTCCTTCTTTGCAACAAAAACAACCCATTTATCGACCGGATTTTGACGGATGATGAAAAATGGATCATTTAAGACAATCAGCGATGACCAGTACTGCTGTTGAATACTGGAGAGGATTTTCAACACTTTCCAAAGCCGATATTGCATCAAAAAAAGGTTATGGTGACTGAAGCCGGTCTCATCCATCACAGCTTCTTGAATTTGGGTAAAATGATTACGGTGAAGGAGTACTGCCCACAAATAGACAAAATGTAGCAGAAGTTCCAACATATGCGCCCAAGATTTGTCAATATGAATAGCTCAAATTATCTTCTATGAGAACGCTTGCTTGCATGTTGCTCAAATGACCCTGCAGAAAAGCTGAAAGAATTGGACCAAGAGACTCTGCCACATCTAGCATCTTTATTGGATCTCTCAAGCACTGATTACCATTTTCTTAAGCATCTCAACAACTTCTGGCATAAAGAATGCTTCAAATTCCAAGATGATGCCAAATTGGCCTTCAATGACTTCATCGCTTTGAGAATTCCAAATTTCTATACCAATGGGATAAATAAACTTGTTTATCATTGGCAAAAATATATCAATTCTAATAGTTCTTGTTTTGATTAATAAAGTTTATTATGAAAAGAGTTATGATTGTTTGAAGTTGAACATCAGAAAACATTTGTTTTGCAAAAACCTATTAAATAAACCTTAATCTCTTTAGAATCTTTTCAAAAAAGAATCACCAAACACACTCTCCCTTCTATATTCCTTTTTTCATAGAACCTAATTCCAACTTGCAACTGAGGTATTATCATTTGTCAGTCAAACTTTCCCAGAAACAAACTTAAAAAAAAAGATTTATAAATTCTATCTTTGTCTAGTGAACAAAAATATTAACAAAATGTGCACAAATCCATTGCAGGAAGGAAAGTAGGGAGTCATACCTTTTCCAAGGATATTAGTCCAAATGTGAAAGTAAATGGAACAACTGGGATTAAAACTTGCGTATTATGATTCTAAAGTCAAATTGCCAATCCACTGTCCCATGTGGATTCACCCTCCTTGATTTGAACCTAACATATACATAGTAGACTCTTTTATAAAAAAAAAAATCAAACTTTTACATATATAAAAATGGTTGTCTAAAGTACCCAATATCATTGATAAGCATGATAATGCCAAATATCTTGTATCAGGTTTTTGCCTGCACAATTATTGGACCAAAAGGTTGCTGCATTGTTTATGTTCATTTATATATTGGAACTGGACAGCATTTAGTCAGATGATTGTACAATCTAGAAACTGACGATTACCAAAGGCTGTTGACTCTTTCTCTAAGCTGATCAACTATCTATACATACATAAATCTATAATTGTAAGTTAGATTCATATCTTAAGTTCTTGATATCAGTGATAGAGCATACGAAGAGAGATTTGATACATACATAAGTTTATATATAGATATACATATTATATTTATATATACACACATTCAAGTACCACTATACATGCCTCCATATCCAGACATTTATACATATACACACACATATATATATATATATATATATATATATATACAGACGGAAGGAGGACAACTCTTAAGACATGGCTGCACGCAAATAGGTTTACAATTATTACATATTCAGCAACATATATGTATATGCATGTATAATAGAAGAAATGGAAATATATATGTATATGTATGTATGAACAGACAAAATAACTAATAAGGAGCTAAAATCTAAAATATGTGAAGTGGATTATAATAGCGTAAAGACAGGAAGGTTTTAAGAAAGAAAAAAAAGTTGTGATACTCCGTGGAGTATGCGAGTTATAACTAAAAGTAAATTTTGTACCAAACATTTATCTCCCTCCTCATTCATTTTCATTGCCAAAAATCTGCTATTACTGGTTTAGTATTATACTATCAAGCATGAATCTATACTTTTATACATGCGTGTGTACTTGATATTCATACACATACATCTATATGTTTATAGTATAAGGTAATTAAGAATGAAATGTCAAATTCTATTAATCACATTTTTGAAGACTTAAAACTTTAACATATTTTTATTTTAAAATTCTTAATCTTAATGTACGGTGATAGTTAAAAAGATTTCCATGTGGTGATTTAAGTCTTGAAAAACCAACCTTGTGGTAGGCTTGTTTATGACATTATACAATAAAGTATCAGTTCTAAAACAGATATTTCATTCTTAATAACCTAATAGATAGGGAGTCAACAGCTTCTGGTGACTGTCAATTTCTCACCTGTGCATTCGACAGATCCCCCAAAAAAAACTTTTGGTCTGATGAACATACAGATGAGAACTAACAGTTACCAAAGGCTGTGTGTCTACGCTTATCTGCTACACACATTTCATTATTGATATTGAGCAATTTAACTATAAATATAGGAAAATTTCCTTGACAGATTTACATATATATATGTATATACATACATATATTTATGTACACACAGATATCTACACTTATACAAGCATACACACATTGGTATTCACATCTACAGCCGTATGTATACATACATATATTTAAATACACATATCTATATTTATCATCATCATTATCAGCGGTTACTCGTAGTTGAGTAAGACTGTCCTCCTTCAGATGAGTGTAGAGGCCGATCCTAGACCTGATTGTTTTTGTTTTTATCCAGGATGTAAGGTAGGATGGGTAACCTTTCAGGAGGAGGCTTGCAAATGATGTCTTTAAACGTGGGGGGACTGATCCACCTGCAGTCACCACACAGTTCCTTGGCAGATGAGGGCCTGGTTCCAATGGCATGGATAAAAATCACAATGAATGGAGGCCATCTTCTGTTACAGCCTTCAGCCCCCTTCACTGCCGTTGTGTCATTGTTGTCATCATCCGCCACATCTGCCGTTGAAGTCTATATTTATAGACATACACACATCGATATAGATTTATGTATATATATTATGTATATATACACACATATATAGTACATATACACACATACATACGTATACGCACACACACTCATAGTAGACATACCCACACACACACATATATATATATACACATATAAATATTGTTAAAGATAAATATAGATGAGGAGAATAGATGCTAAAGATTTAATCTCCGTGATTCCAGTCCAAAAAGCCGACTGTGCGTCCTGGGGGCAAAGCTTTACAAGCCATGCTGCTTTCTCGTAATTTCTGCACACAAAATGCTGGGATGTGCCACTTGTCCATGACTAAGATGGTTTGCACATTATTGGTTTCTGTGCTATTTGAAAACGACACCGACGAAGAGGTGAGTCGTGCTCCATGGACCCTAACAATCTCTGCCACTTCAACTCTTGTCAAGTAGGCAACGTCCTGTAATTCAAAGCAACCCTTTCCCATATACCATATATGGCCAGTATTGCTCTTCTGTGGGTGATAGTCTGTACACTTGACGATTTCCATCAAGCCCTGAAAGATGGCATAGTCTTCAGGGCTGAGAGGAAGGACTCTTATGATATCGGCATGTGAAATCAAATGTAAACTTTTCATGTTAGCTTTCACAGTATTGATCTCGATCACATCAAGAAAGTAACCATCAGAATCACAATTCGGGGGAAGCAGTTTCACCATGCTTTCCTCGTGTCGTCGGGCAAGCTCCATACACACTTCTTCTTTCAGGATCGGAATCTGATAAAAATCAACTTCATCTTTTAACTGCTGTAATTCGACAAGAGTTTCAGGCAGGTGAATCTTACGAGTTCGCAGATAGTTGAGTATGTAACTGAAACGATAAAACATGAATAACAAGAATAAGGAAAAGAGAAAAGTGCAAAAAATCCTGAAAGGAACTAAAGATGAAAAACAAAGAAAGGAAAAAAAAAGATCAGAAAAAGCAATTAATCTGATATATATAAATATCTAATCATATTGAAAAGTCTTGAGAGATTTTTTTATTCCAAAATGAACTAATATAATGCTTTGACCAGAATTTGAACCAGAGTATCATCATTATCCAGTCGAGGTTTTTTTAAAAAATAACCGGAATTGAATTAACAATTCTAGGAATTTAATTTGTAGTGATTTTATTATTCAGCTGTTGTAGAAAAATCAGGGCCCAGTATTTGGACTTCTACTCTCATCTCTAATATTATCAACACAATATTTCAGTCACTGTGTCCTTTAGTTTTGCTTAGGTAGAACCTGTATTCTGTGACCTTCATGCTGAAGCTAAGAGCCTTCTTCAAGCTGTGAAATTCACCCTTTACTTCATCTATGGGAGTACACTTTCCACATTCTGTAAACATCATTAGGTATTCAATCAAAACATTTTGACTCAAAATGAATGTTCCTTAGTTTGAGTAATACTTGGAGGCCACAGGGTACACCTGCTAAAAATCAGGATAACAAAAAAGATGAGAGTAAAAGTCCAAATGACTTGAATAAAGATAACAATCAAGACTCATCAAATAGACAATCATTAGGAGATTCAATTCTATAAAGCCCTAAAACCGACATTTTGTACCAGATCTACCCAAATAAGATGTAATTCTGAGTATTATTTTATTATGGACTTTTGTCATTATCTTGGTAGTTTTTGTTTTTTTTTTCACTAAATTTTGGCCAACTTCACCTCTGGCCATCTTCAAATGTTTAAGGGGTGAAGCTGGCTGAAAACATTGTGAGAGAATAACAAAATCTACCAAGATGAAGACAAAAGTCAGCAATAAAATTAATACTCAGATTATAAAGCCAAAAGTGATCCCAATAAAGATATAAGATAAAACTCATTTAAAAAATTTTGTTTTTATTAAGGAAGACAAAATCAAAAGGAAAGAAAAAGTTGTTAAAAACCTACTCACCGGAAGAGGTGACCATCTCTATCGATGAAGAAGTTTCCATCGCGATCCTTAGCAGATGGCAAGTCCCCTTCGAACATGCGAGCCAGCATCGAGTCTGGGTAACTGACGAGGGTTAGGAAGGAAGTGGTATAAATGACACCCCCAACATTCAGGCTGACTGGCTTGGAGCGCTTAGCACCATTCATTCTGGTAATGTTGAAGAGAAGGCCAATCAGGAGAAGAAAAATGTTCATTAAATGGCCAGAGGAAAGACCAGAAAAAATTCAAGATGGACAAGTGCCAGCCTTATTAACAAAAAAAAAAATGTTTTTTTTCTTTATACAGAAACCTATCCCAGACCCTTTTATGTATATCGTGTACATGCATTCAGATATATACATGTATATATATATATATAAAAGCATGATTGTGTTAGCACACACGTGTGTAAAAATGTCCACACATATGAATACGCATATGTATATATACCCAAGCACTTTATATATATATATGTATATATTTATATATATAAAACATACACATATATATATGTGTGTGTGTGTGTGTATATATAGAGATAAGATAGGCATTTAATATACAACATTCATAAAATGAATAAAACAGTTTTAAAACAATTTACAAATATGTTAATTTATACTAAGGTTAAGAGGCATGGAAATTTCAATTCAATAATAATTATTTTCTAAAAGAATCTAAGGTTTGGTGAGACTGTAAAAACTCATAAAAAAAACTCATTTCATGTAATAAAAATAATTCATCAGAAGAATAAAAATAATTAGGAAATTAATTTTCATTTCAAATTAAAAGCTATCAGCAACAAAATTTAAAAAAAAACAATTATGCCATTGGATAGAAATTAGTGAAACATAAGGAAAGCCCAAAACCATTTAAAATCCTTTAAGACTCATTATTTCTGAGTAAGTTTTAGTTTTATTAGAAAGTTCTCAATTTAATTGTAATAAGCATTAAAAGCCAAATATCTTCTGCTAATTTTTTATTTTCAATATATTTAAAAACATATTTTACAAAAGCTACCATTTGGCCTCATCCAAACCTAAAAATAATAATTTAAATAACTTTTTAAAAGTTTTTTTCAGTATATAATTTTTATTTTTATTTGGAAATATAAAGCTAAAACAACAACAAAAAAAAAACACAAAACATTAAGTTACAAATTTTAAAATTTCTTCTTATGTCTCATATATTAAAACAACAGGAATAAGAATCTTTTTTTATCAAGTGGAATTTTGTTTATTTTAAAGAAAAAACTATGTTTTGATCAGAAGACATCTTTAAGAGAAGGGGATAAAGTGCAACATGCAGATGATTCTAAAGTTTTTTTGTTTTTCCCTAAAGCATACAAACCCCAATTATAGATGTTTGACTTTATTAAAAAAAACAACAAAAAACAAATGTTTTAACAACAGAATATGAAAAATACAAGAAACATCTTAGAATTCTTTTGCTTTTTATTTTAAAAGAAGCAAATAATCAGCTCTTTCTTAGAATTTATATTTGTACAAAATATACGCAAAGTAACAGCTTTCTGTCATAAAATGACCCATAAAGGTTGATAAGATAATAAAAAAGTAATCTATTTAAAAAGTCCCAAATCCTGTGTCTTGTATTTCCTAACACTAAGTATAATTGACTATTTCTGATTTAAGTAGTGCAATTTTTGTTGTGTTTTTTTGTTTTTTTTAACGAGTGTCAATGTAATTAAAAGAGCAATTTTCAAAAATGAACTTTAACAGGATGCCTGTTCAGTGGGGTTGCTGGAGAGGGCAGTAGATCATAAAATTGCAATTTAAAAAAAAAAAAATGAAATCAATAACTAAAATTGTAAAAAATACATAGAAAAACAAAAGACCAAAACTAAATCTAACATAAATTTCAGAAATACAAAACATTAAATCAAATCTGTTTTTTTGTTATTTTCAGTTCAATCAAAATATCATCACCAGACAATGTTACTACTAATATCACAGAGATTTTTTACCAATACTTACTTTTGATCACTGCTGTTTCCACGAGGAATATGACTGTCACTATTTGGAGTAACACTGTGGACCAACCACCTAGGAAGAAAGAAAAAAAAAGCAAAAGAGAAAGAATAAAAAAGTAATTAAAGAAATCAATATGAATCTTGCAAATAAAATAAAGTATTTTTGAAAGTTTTTTTTTTTAAATATTTATTCAAATTATTCAGACTTCTATTCTCATTTTTACTATTATCTTTACAATAAATATAGACCATCAGAATTTATTGGAAGAGTTTTGATTATCTTTATTCAAATTATTCAGACTTCTATTCTCATCTTCACTATTATCTTCACAGGGTTTCTGCTAATGTTCCATTCCGTCTTCATCAAGCATAAATCAACTGCTGGACAGCTGAAATGTTGTCTAAAACTGCTACAGATAAGCCAGTAATGTTTTATATTTGGACCACTTTTTGTTGCCCTACAAAAATGGCTTTTAATCCAAGAGATTTCTGTTCTTTCAAGTCAAGATGGATTTTCATTTGGATCTCTTGTTGCCCTACAAAAATCACTTTAAATCTAAGAAGAAATCCACAATACAAAGCAAGCAAGAGAAAGTCAATAAAAAATACTTGTTATCTTATTTAAAAAGCTATACCTTTCTAAAAGAAAAAAAAGGACAAACATGCTTACAAAGCCATTCAACTGATGTCCGGACGATGGATTAACGGACATATGACATCGAGCTGCAGAATAGAAACCATGACAAAAACAAAGATCTCAAATAGACTCTTGAATAATTAACATGCACTCAACAAAGCCTTCATGATTCACGCACTAAAAACAAGATTTGTATTATGTCTTAAGTCTTCTGTTGGAGGGGATAATTATCATAATTAACAAATAACAGTCAACCAGGTTAATGTTATTAAAACAATAGGAAAAAAAAGAAAGATTCATCCATCTTTTTTGCTTCTGTGTTTAACATGAAAGAGTTTGAGTTGGTTTTTTTTATACCATATCAGCATCTAAGCTTATTTGATGCTGAAGGTAATGTAAAGCTTTTCCATATCCATCTTCTTTATGTCTTGGCTTTATTTTGAAGATGAGTAATTTTCATTTGTAAGTTTAGTAGAAAATTATTAGTGCTAGTGTTGTTTTATTTAACAGCATATCAATCTCTTCATCCATTCAAAATTGAAGATAGTCATTGCGACAAGTTCACTGATGGGTCAGTGGTTATGATGTCGGACTTGCATTCTGTTAGTGCACATTCAATCTTGACTAGAGGAAGACTTGTGTTTCTGGAGCCTACTGATGAGCTATAAATGGTAAAACAGGCCTATAAAACTGATTGAAAAAATTTTATCATCAGGCCTGATAACCATGCAGGTGAGAAATTGACAGTCACCGAAGGCTGTTGACTCAGTGTCTACACTTAACTAATAATACTATATCATTTACACCTTCCTATTATTTGTTTTGTTTAAATGTTGAAATTTCTTAATTCTAATTTTTGTAAGGGTAAGTTATGTTAAAAATTTTGTTTATGTCTATAGTTAATAGTGTAGTTTAAAGTGTTTAATATAAGTAGTAGTTTCTAAAGATTAGTGTGTTTATATTTTTGAAAGTAGATTGATAATATTTTCAGAAAGTTTATTCTATTGTTTTTCTTAAAAAGCTTAATTGGAAAGAAACTGAATTCCTTAAATAATATCCCAAATTACTTTAAGAGTAGAACAAAAAACAAGAAGAAATGTTATAGAAATAAAATTCTTGAGAGAAAATACATTTTTTCTTTTAAGTAAAATATTTTTCCTGACTTAATGCATCATAGTGGCTAGATGAATGCTTGAATCATTTCATAGATATGTCAAAGTGTATCTAACTCATTTGAATCCTTGATGTCTAAATTGGCATGATAAAATAAATTTAAATAAATTTTTAGATGTTATTTGAAAAACCTAAGCTAATTTGGTAACTAATTTCCCACAAAAACATATTTGAATACAGAAGATATATATTTTGATTATGTTTTTCTAGTATCTTTGGAATAAGGCTTTACAATTTGTGGGTTTATTTATTTATTTATTTTTATTGTTGTCCTGATAGTAATCATTGTTACCTTCCCAATTCTTGGGAAGAAGCTTGATAATTTGTAGATTCAATTTTTTTTCTTTCTTTTACTGTTGTCCTCATTCTTATTATGTTTACCATTACACTTCGGCTGGTTAGAAATGTTAAGACTCTGAATCTTAATTATTACTACCTTCTGATGGGCATTATATTTACTTGGTCTGCAGCACCAACCAAGGACAAGGCCATTTTTTAAGGTGAATGCAATGGTTTAATGCTTACATGTGCAGGAAATTAATGTCCTTATCTGATATGTTTCTTTATTTGTATGAATTTCTCAGATGAAATTTGATAATTTATATTATGTAGTTTGTTTTTATGTCATATCAATGATTATTTAATGTCAAGAGCAATAGTCTTCTGTCTTTCTGTTTCATTTGCACCATATACACTCTTTAATCTATAGATGAACGGAATGAGGGTTTTTTGTAAGGGTTTAATCGAAAGATGAAGGTAAACCAAACAACTTGACCTTGTGTATTACGATTCTGAAGTCTCAGATACACAATTCATCTAAGAGACGAAATAACCATTTTAAAAAAGAAATAGAGAAAAAATTTGATTTGGTTTGGCTTGCTAGGTTTTGACAACCTATCAACCATCTAGGTTTATTTAAATTCTCATAGGTTTTAGAGAGAATTTTGTCTGTTTATTAATTTGATATAACTTGATTGTTGTTTTGGGTCATTTGGTTTGTTAAATTGATTGTCTAAGTTTATTTTGTGTGAAGAATGATTTCTGTAGTGATGAATTATTAAGTGGTAATCAGGCTGATTTTGATTTTGGTAGTTAATATTGCGGTTTTAATTTTTATATAATTATTTATTAATTCAGAGGCACTGGGTTGAACTGGTTGATTTGAATTTTATAGAGTAGGTTTATTTCTTTAAGAAAGGATATTATTTTAGTTATGTTTATTTTGTTACAAATGTCTTCATTAAATAAAGGGAAGATAACTTCTGGAGTCACTTGGGTTATGACCCTTGAAATTATCCGTAGTAAAAATAAAGCAGCCATATTTGTCTGTAAATATAGTACATACATTGTATAGTATCTTTTTCTTGGAGCTTTATTTATGGGGCGACGCCAATCTAATGCCTGATGTTAGTGAATATCATTAATGTTAGTGGATACAGAAATTCGCTATATTCATGAGTCAAAAGGACTGGTTTAGATTGACAAAGAAAAAGAAAGATAACGCCCCGATATTTTAAAATTCTAAATAATACCAAGGGCTATAACTTCTTTAACTTTGGAAGTTATCTACCTTGTATTTAATTATTGCTAATTTAATCTATCTATTTACATACAGTAGCGTCCAAAACTAAGTGACAAAATCTTAAAACCTAATATTTGTTAGAAATAACAAACCGACTGCAGACAATGTGAAGTGTGGGGTGGAATAGTTAGCATAACAATCCTATGCTCCTTGGCTAAATCAATAGCATCCAAACTGCAATGAGAGACATGATTGTCTAGAATCATCAGAATATGTTCTGATTTTATGCAATGTACATACTTAATGAAATGGTGCATGTACTGGATAAAGGCAGATTTATCAATCCACCCTGACTGTCTAGCTTTACCAATAGAATCAGGTGGTGCTCCATTTATGAAGTGCTAGTTATAATTCACTGGTGGAAAAATAAACATTGGCGGGACACACTGTCCTGTTGCAGAAATGGCATAAACAACTGTCTGTAGGCAATTTTTCTCAGAGGACGTTATGCTGCCAACTTGCTCCTGTAATGCCAAAAGCATTCATCCATCATTTGTTGCCGTACGTACTTACCTATGCGCCAGCAAGTGTTAAAGCAATGCCTGGTAGGTCATCAAATTAAGTTATCCATTGCTTGTGGTTTTTAATTTAAAAAAGAAATTAACCAAACTTGTTCCAATGGCAGTTGGGGTAAGTTGGTTACATACCCATCTTTCCCCAAATGAAGATGTCCATCTTACCCCAAATCAAACTTTTGAGTTCTACTCAATTTTTTCCTAGGCAGTGGTAGAGTAAGAGGTTTTTCACTTTGTGTGAAGATAGTGCTAGTAGAAGAGGTCAGAAGAATGCCTGAACCTTTCTGATAGGAACACAATGGTGGCTAGCGGATAAAAATTTGTTCACGTGGAAATATTAACTTTTTATGTGCAAAATTGGATTTTTCCATTTATTTTGACTATAGTGAGCATTCATCAAAATTTTTTAGGGCAATTAAACTAGGGCAAAGCAAGTTTTCCACAAGCAACATCAACTCATGAAAATCACAGCTGATTATCATTTTTAACTGAGTGCTCAAGTTACCCTAACCTC
>JAUZSX010308841.1:0-26509 GCA_034780655.1 Idiosepius hallami | reverse complement strand
CATAAAACATACACACACACACACACACACACAAACACACACACACACAACGACATCTTGACTTTTATATATAAGATTCACAATATATTTGCTGATGAACCATTCAACCTTTTTTAAGTGATCAAACTTGGATGCTTTCACAGAACTTCAAACTTACTAGTATGTGGACAATGTACCACCATTAACATTTACTGCTTTTGGATGGTGATTGAAACCCTTAACTTCATTTTATTTTCACTTAGAACTGAAGAAATGCAATGCCTATATCTCTTGAACTACAAATCCTGCAGAAAATAATCACTGAATTTTTCAACTAATCTCTAGCCTTATTGTATTACTACTTTATTTCTATGTATGTGCTGATTCTATGTATATTTTTTGAATAGTAGTGTAAAGCATAGTTAGCTAAGTTGGATAGTTTATTAGTTTAAGCAGTTGAATTCAGTCAAAATTAAAGTTAAATTTTAATTTTTAAAAATTGACTAAAATCAAAGTACAAGACTCAAACTAAATTCAATACGGTTTCGATTTAAAATTTAAAACAACAATATGGGTCAAGCTCCAGGAATATAATGAATATGTTTTGCTTTAGTTTAATGATTTTCAAATCTGGGATTTTTCAAGCAAATATTTTATATAGCAGTTAATTATTTAGGAATAAATTTTGCAAACCTTTGGTAATAATTGAAATACAAAATCAGATTTTGATTTTAGAAAATTAAAAAAAAAAGATAATTTTTATTTTGGTATGGCATAATCTGTTTCAATTTTAGATGTCCTATATTCTTCAATGAGAACTTTCGTAAAAATAAAAATTATGTGTAATATTTTTATTTAAAAAACCCAAAAAACATTTGTTCTGTTGTCAATATTTGTCATCATGAGGAAGAACTATCTTTCCTATACATACACAAGCACACACACGATTAGACATACCACCATGACAATCAACAGAAGCAAGAATGTCAGAAGGGGATATGATTTATGTATACCAGAAAATGTGATATATGTGTGAAGGTCACATGGCCCACTCACATTAAAGCCAATAGGGCGCAAGCTTTTCAAGAAATAGCCTTTCCTGGACTCATGAGGCCTCAGAGCAGCAACTCAGTTACTTGATGGAAGAAAGACCCAAACATCTCATCAACATCCACTACATTAAAGAACTGGATTAATATCTAGCTGATCTCAACTTTACTAAGTAATTATTAAAATTATAGTTACAATCAACACCAAACTTCTGAGGGAATTTGTATAAACTACAACTGCTTCTGATAACACAGGGTTTGATATAACTTGTTTTTACCCTCAGTACTTGGTTTCCTGAAGATATAACAACCCTATCATGGTTTCTAAAGTAATTAAATTTTTTTTTACAATCTCATTACTTGTCAAAGGTTTTCTGTAGGAAATACTCAAAAAAAATGTTAATTGGGATAACTGCTACTTTTTCTTATCAATCTAAGAAGATAAATACAACTTAGATCAGCTTTGAAGAAGTTGTCTTTCTGTAAAACTACACATATATTTTATGTGAGAGTGCAGATTGGTGACGTGTGTTTCTTTTTACTGCTGTTCCTTTCCTGGGTTGTAGATTTTTTTCTCTATCTCAGTGTTGCTGTTCCATTGGATTGGAAATCAAGATTTATTAAAAACAGAAGGATGGACAATTTTTTGGTTGACCAACTTTATTCACAGTCTGCATCAATTCCAACCCCCCCTAAGTGCCCACATTTCATCTCTTACATAATGCCAATTAAGTTATCCCTGAAACAAGCATTGAAGATCTGGAAAACTTTGAAGACTAGTGAACCAGCTCACACCCTAGCAAAGCTGTTCCTCGACCCCCCAACCATACTGCAACATTTTATTTTATTAATTTAAACAAAATGAAGTTTTTTGTTAATGAAAAAAAAAAGATGAAATTTTTAATCAAAATTCTATATACAAGATGCAAAGACCTCTGATTATTCATTGTTTTTAACCAACCATTGGCAATTGATAATTTGAACACAAGTGAAAAAATAGTTAAAACAACCACACATGGATATTAATTAAAAAAATGTCAAGCTACCAAAAATGCATATCCCATGCCAAGAATTATTTACAATAAAATGTGTATTAATAAATTAAATGTTTCAAATAAAATTTGGAAAACATTACAAAACAACTAACTCTAACCTTAAACAAAAATATTTCCAAATACTGATCCCAGCAACATCAGAAAAAAGTTTTTTAGTTGATTAAAAATCAGATAGCCTTAACATTTGCCATGATGTAATATTTAAACCAAATCACAGTATACAAATGTATTTAAACAATGCTTTATCACTGCTATTAAACACTTAATCTAAAAGAATCTATAAGAATTGTTACCTATATTTATAGTTAAATATATATTTTTTGGCAACTTGGTTAGGACTGCTTTACCAGTAGATCAAGGTTTGAATCTTGCTAGCAGTAGGTAAGTTGGTATAACTGTACAGATGAGCTTTATGGCTAAACAATCTGTCCCCAGTTTGCATAGGTTATATATATATATATATATATATATATATATATATATATATATAGTATATTGTATATTTCTCGATACTGGAAAGAAGAACTCCAGTGTGTTGTAATGAATAAGCAGTTGTAATGCTGTATTTATTGGGTTTGAATGTTTTTCTCTACCTGGCTTTCACCATCAGGATCACCAGGAGAACACCAAAGTATAGTTTTGGAACAATATAATAATTAGTAAAACTTTATAAAGTGTTAATATATTGTTCCAGAACTATACTTTGGTGTTCTCCTGACAATTCTGATGGTGAAACTCGGGTAGAGAACAACATTCAAAGCCAATAAATATATATATGTCTGCATTATTTTTTTCTTTCTTAGTTTAGATTGTTCATTGTTGTGTGGGATTATTGTTTATACAAGGAAAAATGAAACATTTCCTCTATAAGCATATACAAAATATACAAAAAAAAAAAATATCCCAATTTTGCTTTTTAAATTATTTTCAATGTTTAAGCATGAATTCAATGCAAAACAAACTCATACTGATTTCCTGAGTTTCAGAATGTAAAATTATCTCCCCTCTTCCTTGTCCTGAGTATGTTTTCATCTCTGCCTTCATTTAAGTTCATCATCTTATGCATCATTTCCTACAAAGGATTATCTTTGCTTGGAATAATCAAAAACAAAATCTTTTATTTTTTCTTGTTCATATAATTTTATCTCTGTTTCTTGCAAGTTAATTGCAAACAAGTTTAAATTGTGAAGGTCTACCTTGAAATGGTAAATAACAAAAACTGATATTTTAGTTTGACAATTTTTCAAGCTTCTTCTGAACTGTAGATAAGGAAATATAAGTTTTGAGGTTGATAAATTGTTCAATGTTTCATAAAAGATTTTTTAATTTCCTTCCATTTTCCAAATATAATTTATAACTGTTTCATAACCCTAATAAAACTGGTGATAGATAGATAGGTAGATACATTTTTATCTAAGTCTAAAATCTTTCTATCCTCTGAATTCTGTCAAGATTATATGAATGAGGTTGTGTTTAAAATATGAATATCTTCTAAAATTTGGAAAAAAAACTAAATCTTTTTTTATTTCCAAATCAGTAAACTTACAGGATAGAAACACAAAGTAGGAATTTAATGACAGTGGAAATATAAAAGGCTTTTAGGGTTTTCTTATTGATAATAAAGGAAAAAAGCTTAAAAAAACATAATAATAATAGTAAAAGAAAGTTTTTTAAAAATTCAACTTTGATATGTTACTGATAGTCTGAAAATAATGGTTTAAGATATTGACATTGAAAATAAATATAAATTTTGTATATACTTTAACTTTTTGTTTCTCAATAAATACCAAAAATAGTTTTATAATAAAGCAATAGCAAAATCAATATTTGTAGTTGACTATTGTTTTGTGTTTCTTTCTTAAGATATTTCTTTGCCAAAATAGTTGCAAGATCAAAGATCAGTTTCTTTTCAGAAAAAAAATCAAAGTTTTGTCAATGCTCCAGTTATTCTTTTTTAATTTTACTTAGTTGTTCAAAAGCACCTATACTTAATCATAAATATCACTTTTTAGGTGCCAAGTCAAAATCCAGGTGCTAATGAAAGCTAACAATTTTTCAACTTATAAAATTACAAGAAAAAAAAATGTATCTGTTATTTTCTTTTTAACTTTTACGATATTTAGCACTATTTAAACTTAAACTCTGAACAACAATAACAACATCCTATTCTTCTTAAAAAAAGTAAATCTGTAGCAAGCACCCAAAATATTCATCCAACATCCATTCCAAATTAAAACATTAAAAAAATTCTACTTATATTATAGATTCTTATATCTACACATAATTCTACAGTTTGTGTATGATCAGTCGAACACATTAAGCATTCAAACTGAAAGCCCCACCCCCCATACCATTACATTTAGGAAGAATATAATAAAATTTTAATGATTAATAAAAAAAATAGTATTGGTATAAAACTATAGATTATTAATCTGTGATGGCTAAACATGCAGTTATTTCTTTGGCTTTTAATTCTTCTTTAATTTATTTTAAAAGCAGCTGTTACTTCTGCCTCACCCTATATCATTTTTTGAAATCTTAAAATAATTTTCCTTTTTAAGCTAGTTATCTATGAATTCAGCCAACTGAATTTTAGACAGAACCATCCATTTTGAAAATTAATTACAGAGAGATTATCTGTAGCTATGTCTGTTTTCAAGTAAGTGGTGTTCAGTGTTATAGTTAGTACTTACTTCCAGCTCTCTTTTCAAAAATAGTATTCTACCCTGGGACTTTATTATTTCATTCACACAAATTTGTTTCCATTTTTCCAATCCATTCTTTTTTTCATTTTTTATCCCCATCCAACAAATATATTCACTGATGATTTTCAGATTCTTAGACAGATTGATTAGAAAACATTTTTTTAGTTTAAGAACAAAATTGAGGCATAGAATTTATTTTTAAATTACAATTTGAATCAATATTAGTTTTTGTTTGTGATAGTGGCTTATTGGATTATACAGATATACCCATACAATCATAAATATTTTTAGTTAGTAATTATTTCATTGTTAGTTTTATTAATTCTTAACTAATAAATTATATCGAAATGGTGGGCATTGTTGATTTTTTAGACAAGACTGGATGGATTTTCATTTTTGTATCTAAAATATTACTTTATCTAACAGTTATTTTGAGAGGTTGCTGTTGTTGGTTATTTTTTATTTTAACTTGATGAACTTAATATATATATTTACCACTTGATGTGCAAAATGCTGAACAAAATCTTTTTTTTTTTAATTAAGAATAAAAAAGAAACTTTATTTATACATTTATGTAATAAGTGGACTTAGTAAAATATAAAAATAAAGGTTTTAAACCTAATATATATATATATAGATGTGTATTAATTAGTCAAGTTGTTGGTTTGATTGGTTGTGTTGGGTTTTTTTAATCACACATCAACTTCTCTGGTCATTTAGTGCCAAAAGCATTTTGGAATTGTTTGGTGTGAAGGTTGTTATTTGGAATATTTATGGGGGGTTACTTTGATTATTCAAGTTATTATTGATATGTTTGTTTAAGGACTAATTTTTATATATGTCATTAAATTTTGATTCTGAAAATAGGAATATTATAATTTTTTATTGCCAAGCCATATTTAGTTATGAATGAAAAATAATTTCACTACTTATTTTGTTTCAAATTATATAAAATTGTAATTTTTCATAGTTAATAAATTTTGTTTTTGTTCTTCTAATAGAAAAAACAACTTTTGTATAGATTTTTGTTTCAAACATTTATTTTTTATATTACAGTGTTTAATTCACTTTTTGATTTATTTTCCCTTCCCTAAAAATAGAATTTAAGTAAATTGTTAGTATCTGGAGTTCATACTAAAATTTCATTTGAAGTAATTTGATTTCTACATGTCCATATTTATTTATTTACAAAAAGAACTTTGATCACCAACTTCATGGCTAAAATATACCACTGAGACTGGTCCAACTTGAATCACTTTTTTATGGAGTAAGTCTCTAAAAAAATTAAATTATTCAAAAGAAAATTAAAAGAGAATTTTTAAAATTAACTTTAAATATTGATGAAACATTTAATAATGATGATAGTAATGTTACTCTTAGAAATACTTAAGTTTTTTCTAAAACCTTGATTGTCTTTTATAAAAGTCCTGCACAAAATGAAAACGAAGGAAAAATTCATGTGTAAATCAAAGGATTATTAATTTATAGACTATGACACTTCTGTAGTTCAATAACAACCAAAAGGCCAATTTTATTTTTAACTATCTGCACTTTGTACTTTCAGAAGAAGATGGATATCTACAAAAAATACTAAGAAATATTTGTTGGTTTTATATAATGTATTTTACATACATACATACATACATACAAATCTTTGAACAAACAAAAGGTTTTTGATTGAATAAGGGTGAACAGGAAAAATTATTTGTGTGTGTGTGTGTGAAAACACTTCCCTTGGTTAGTTCAAAGGTTTATCTATCTAAAGTTATATTTTTGTATCTCACATATACATCTCTCTCTCTCTCTAAATATATATCATACTTTAAATAATATTTTACCCTCTTTTTTTACCTCTAAGTTAATCATTTTATCAAGAGAAAAATCATTGAATATATAATAATAACAAAATAAATAAAAACCATACAGAAGAAAAAAAATCATACACTTTTATGAAATTCTGAATTCTTGTCTTAATCATTATTTTTGTACAATTTTTTATAAATCCATCTTTGATTCTCTCTATCCCATTTTCTTTTTTTATCCGTTAGGCTATCATCTTTTTCATATTGCCTTTGAACCAAAATCTTTTGCTATTACTTACAATTATTTTCTCTCTCACATTCCTTCCCTCTCAATCAAAATCTCTCTCTATCTTTAACAGATCTACACATATTTTTTTATACACAAAAGACAAGTAAAAACTTTTAACCATCAATCAACTGTATATCTTGAATTCAATAGGTATGGGGTTGTCTGTCTACTACATTTTCTGAAAAAAAAAGCCTATAGATATAGTTAATTTACCCTCTATTGGTATTCTCTCTAAATATAGATATGTTTATTTGTGGTTCGGTGAACACCAATTTAGTTGGGGAAAAAATGGAATAATAAATCTGTATATATAAAATGTGTGTGGGTGACTGAGAGTGACAGTGAAACTCACTACATTCATGGAAAGTAGGAAATGTGATTGTTTTATGGCATATCAATCTTTTTAGGTCATCTAATGCCAAGAACAATCATTTTTTTGTCCAACATTTAACCCTTGGTTAGAGGAAATTTGGTGATTCTTACCTTCCCAAGGGTATTAGTCCAATTATGGATGCAAATGGAATGAATAGGAATCAAACTTGTGTATTATGATTCTGAAATCCAATTGCCTACCCACAAGGCCAGTGGACTTACCCTTGAAAGTAGGAATTGATATAAGTGGTACTTCTTTAAAACATTGACTGCTAGCATATTTTTCAGCAGCAAATAGCCATTGCCAAATATTTTTAATGAATGTAACAAATATAAAAGGTCTTGCAAGTTTTAGTGCTATGCAAAGGTGTTCTTAACACTTTTTTTTAAATAAGTAAATGCCAAAAAGATTGATATGCCTTTAAACACAACCAAATTGTTTTTCAGTTTGTCTGTCAAATAAATTTGGAATTAAATATACTTTTGTCATTTATGGAAAACTTCTCCATCACTAAAAAGATTCATTAGTTTCATTCATAACTTTTTATCAAAAAATTTTTGTTCCGGGCAATTGCGAGTGAATGTAACATCATTAAGTATAAAATATACATTAGTGTCACTTATTATTTTATCAATAAATTTCTAGATAAGATTATAATCTAGACAGAATAAGAGAGTAAACATATTTAGAAATAACTTGTTTTGCAAACAGTACAGAAAGATAAAAATATGGATAATATGCAGAAGGTAATACCACCAAGCAGTCTTTGATATATTTACATGTCATATAAATATGTGTGTGTGTGCCAGCATTCTAACTTCCACTTCCTTATGTTATTATCTTTGTAAATCCTCAAAGATATTATGTAAATCTCCTAGAATCAGATTCTGTATTTGTCAACTGACTTATCTAATAGCTACACCCTTATTGAATCAGCCAACTAGCTACTAAATATTTTTAACATTATTTGAACCCATGAACTTATAATCAAGTCATCAAAATAAGAATGAAACAGCTATCTTGAGCTCACAATTTTGTTTAACAAAACTCTGTCATTAGTTTCATAATAATAATAGAATATATTTCCATTTGATATGATGAAGAATTAACTTTATATATAAGTATTTTTCGCAATATTTATTCAGGCCTTTTTTTGCTGTCTATAGGTTCTCAGCACAGCTCTGCAATACATGAATCTTCATTTAGCTATGATTGAAACCAAACCAAAACAGTGTCATTCTGTGTCTCTCACCATTAGGCCATCAGATGACCTATTAAATTGAAATCTTATACAGCTAAAAGACATGAAAGAGTGCTCTAATTACATCCTTGTTAATTATGGATATATATTTTGTGTAGCTGCTTGTTCAATTTAATGTCATTATTACCAAAAATCTATTTGGCTATACAATTTGTTTGTGATGAAGAAATATATATATTTCTGTTTATATTTTAAGATTTACAACCAAAGAATAATAAACAACACAACTTCTAATAAATCACTTCTCAGAATGAATAATATGGTATGAAGCTAAACTTGCCCATTAAAAAAAGTACTTCTTAGAATGAACATCATAAATATATTGGTCACAAAATCTTCTCACCTTACTCAGACTCAAATATCACTTCCGGTAGCACAAAAACTAAATTAAAAAACTCAAATCAACAGAAATATGAGTTATTATAAATAATACCAAAAATTGTTTTTTTTTAATGTAAAGACTAAAAATTCTTGAAGACATCACCATAGAGCACAAAAAACAAGTATAAACATAATAGGATTTAACACAATATCTCCAATAATTAACTTACCCTATATAATGAAGACATAGCATTAAAGAATATAAATTTTTCATAAATCAATACAATAAGTAAATAAACAATCTCTTAAAAAATGAATAAAGGAAAAATAACCCTATAAAGATTGTCAATTCAGACCAAAAACTCTTATTTGGCAAAAAAAGATTAAGATTGTACTTCCACTAACTTGACTTAAACACAAAAAAGCATGTACAAAAGCAAGAACAAATGAAAAAAAAATTAACAAAAAAAATTTTCAAAATTATAAACGATAAAATATCTAAACTTATAAGAGGCAAAACAGGATAATTGTTACAGCAATAGATATTGATCAACAATGCCCATTGGCTGACCAATCAGAACCTGATGGAAATCAGACCGATAAATAGAGGAAACCTAGAACAAAAAATCAAGTTGGTTTGTGTTTTGGGCTACCTAAAGAACTAAATCCATTGCCACTGCATTTTCCAAAATGTTTTCAGGAGTCAACAACATTCACCATGCTTGTTGAAAACCTTGTTAAAAAATGCGTAAATCAATGTTTGTTACTGTTAATAACAAATGTTTTCTTGTCAATATTTTTATTGATTGCTTGGCAACTTTTCCTTTCCCCAACACCAAGTCCAACCTTCATCAACTGGACCACATTCATTCATCTATCCTCAGATATAAAAAAAAAAAAAAGCAATGTGAGCATGGAAAGGAACAAAAACTACCAGTCGTAACGTGGTAATCATAAAACCATCGGCCTATCAGTATTGTGAGTAATAGTACCACAATTGTTGATCAGTTCAATTTTTTTTAATCATGGTGGAATTCAATGCTGCATATCTGCCTCTGACACATGTCCTTGACAAGTTGCTTTCTTAGAGTCTCCCACCATCTCCCCCTCATCAACATCTGCAACAGATATTAATGAATAAGTTTAGCCATTGCAATTCCTTTTGATCCACCCAGACAGAATTAAAAAAAAACTAAGTCATTACAAACATCATACAATGTCACTTTAATCAAAAAAAGATATATGCTGATATAAAATAACAATTAATCTGATAATTCATAATAATAAGCTAATAATGACAATGGTTCATGTAATTGTGACTGTTTATTAAATGTTTATTTATCTAATATAATATGCATAATTTGATTTCTAATTGTTTGTGGCGAAACTGTTTTCACATGAAAATGATTAAGATAGAATCATTGCTTTTCAGAATTTTATCACTTCTTTGCTTTTGCGGTTCAATCAATTTTTGATCATATTTCTTTTGAAAGATAGTGCCTCTAGGTAACATTCCTCTGCAAAATTTAACTCTGTAAAGCAGGTTCTATTGCTCATGGCTTTAGGCGCCCTAAAATAGGAATTCCATATGTTAAAAAATGGCAATTTTTAAAGTTATGATTGAGTAATCATACACAAAAGCACATAAAATTGGTTTCAAATTTAAATCAGTTCAACTCATATTCTTATGGTAATCTAGAAGATTGGTTTATTATCATATTTGATATATTACCAGAAAATTCCAAGAGCAAAATAATTTAATAAATGTATGGAATATAAAATTATACTTGAATTTCAAATTTGAGGGTAACTTTGAAACCAACTGACAAAAAAAAAACAATGTGTAAAAATGTCACAAAATATGCTTTTATCAATCTTGGTCTATCAATAAAATAGTAAAATAAAAAGTACAATTACGTTTGATTAAATCTGATCTTTATTCTTGAGGTGTGAAAATTGAACATTGCTCTATTTATATAAATGAAATTTGACTGATTGGCAATTTTTAAAAGCATCATAGAATGAGATGGAATTAAATGAAAGTAATTATACACAAGAAGTGGTTATCATTTAGCATATGGGTCACTTCCTTGAACCTCCTTGGAGTCCAATGCTTCTCTTGGTCTAGTACACTAACATTATCCCAAAATGGTATATGTTTACCTTTCTCTCTATTTAAGGGATTAAGTTAGACTTTATAAGATATGTATGGGCAGGTGTTGATTTAGACCCTTTCATTTTTTTGTACATTTTTAAATTGTACATTTAATGGGAATGAATTATTTTTACCAAATGCAAAGGATTTCATTTTTGACAATGTTGACAACTTTAAGTTTCTTTGTCAGGGTCTATATCTTAAAATAGATATGTTTCTTTTATAGAAAAAATGTGTTGTGTAATAAGTTCAAGATCAAATTAAGGAACTGATCAGTAAATATAGTTTATCAATTGGCTGACTTGACTGATGGAGTACAATTAGTTGGTGAAAATATTAAGCACATCCTCTTCCATGTAAGTTAGGCTTAATAATTGATTATTTTGCACATGATGTCATTTCATGACAGCTGTGACAAGAGAGGAGGTGATTAGTAACACACACAGTTCAAATTAACATCAGGATGATACTTCATCATCATTGTGATTGGTTCAGCTTTGTTTGAACTGTCATTTAATAAGTGGGTTATCAGAAATATCACCTCAAGTATAGAGATAAACATGAAAAATGACAGTATTTTATCTTAGTATACTTAAAAAAAAAGATAATTATTCCTCCAAGATTTTTTGAATACATAATACCATTAGAAATGGACTTAGTTGTATTAAATTGATATTGTAATGAACAAACATGGGAAAAAAATTATATATATAAATATTAAACACAATTTGATTTAAAAAAAACAAAATATGATCCCCCTTCCAAAAAAAAAAAAATTGATGATTAAATAAAAGAAACAAAATTTAATAGAAAGAGAGAGAGAGAGAGAGTGTGTGTGTGTGTGTGTGTGTGTGTGTGTGTGTGTGTGTGTGTGTGTGTGTGTGTGTGATGTGCATTTGATCAAATATAATATGCATGAATTGTAATAATTGAAACTTGTTAATAAATCTACAAAAGAGTTTACTTGGATTCAGAATGAGTTTTCCATTTTCTAAGAATAACCAAAAATATCTTGATTATCTTATGCACATTTTAGTTGATATCAACAGAATATGCAAATGTTTTCCTTATCTGTGTAATATTTCAGCCAATGTATTTTTTGGCTTTCTTCAGGCATTACTTGCCAATATCTTTAAAGTTCTTTTTTCACTCGTGGACTCTTTAGACTAAAGAATTTAATTTTTCAATACAATGGGAATTAGATTGTTCTTATTTTGCTAACTATAAACACTAGTGTTTATCTATGCTAAATATTCATTATATCCTTTTTCCCTTAGTCAAAGTAACCATGAACTTATATAAAGCAATCACAATAAAATACTTTACAAATGTGAGTTTAAGTAAATTAACAAGTAGGGTAACCTGGGGCAATTACATACCTGGAGTAATTCCATACCCTGTCAGCTTAAAAGCTGTTTAGTTCAAGAAAGGTAATTCAGTACTTTAGAAAATTTATCTCAAAAAGTCGATTGGTTTATTGGTGACTTTCTCTGCAATGTCTAGAATGAACAGTGATTGATCAAGTGACACAACCTAGAGCCATACTAAAGTAAGTCCAACAATTGCATTTTTTAGTGATGTTTGTACTTGCATTAAAGTCCTCTCTACTGTTCTATGTTGGTTATCTACTGTAAATTGTATATAAAAAACACGAAAAGGAAATTCCATACCCCGTGGGTAAAAGGCTTCCAGTACACAAACTAATAGGTGTTTAACATGAAACACACTTTCCTTCTACATATTTTAGCCTCTCTTGCCAGTTCTTACAAGTGAATTGGTCATTATTCTATATTTTATAATCGGGGCAATTCCATACCTTTATAAAATGTAATATTATGCTTAGTTGTTCTTCAACCGCTTGATGTAGGAATGTACGGGCTAGTGGAGACAGCGATGGAGAACATTCTTGTTTGGTTTTCCTGACAGAATCTGAGCATGCCTCTAAATAAAGAATTTTTTCGTATTCTCTTCAAGTCTTTATGGCAGTCAAACTGCTTCTCAGAAGACATCAAGGCAGAGTTCAAAAGGTGAGGGGATAATGCCATGGGATCCTACAAAGATACCATCCTGAGTCTGCAGAACTTTTTTATCAACCTGCACTCCCATTAGCATCAGACTACCTGGCACCCACATCCAGCAAAGCATCAAGCCTAGCAGATGTATTGTCTGTGCCTTCCACATCAAGTGTAGATGTGCCTTCCTTATCAGAGTCTGTATTTTCCACATCAACAGATGACCTTCCCTCACCTCAAATGTCTAAAATGACTCCAAGTCCAATGAAGAAGACTATAAAGGATTTTTCATGAGAAAGTTGACACCTATGCTGGCTAGGCCTGTAAAAAAAAATGATGTCTACAGACAAAGGGCCATCAAAAGGAGAGTCTGACATCGTCTGAATGTCTACAGCGAAGGTGAGGTCGAAAAAAAAAAAGACTCAGAATACTGTTAGAAGGCCAAAAGTACGTGTTGAGCAGCCAGATGCTGACAACGCAGAGCCACACATGGATACCTTAAAGCCAGATGCTAACATCACTGAGCTACAATGGAACAGCGACTACTGATTCTTTCCTAAGCCAGAAGAAACATTTTTCGACAGTTTCTCTTCTATTAAGAACTAAGGACAATTAAGAACTAAGACAATTGATAGTTAAACAGTCTCTCTGCACCTTTCTTTCTCTTTTCCGGTCATACCTATTTAATGCTGTGAAATAAATGTTCAATCTATCTTTACCAGTTGGCTTTATTTATATCTTAAATTGTGGATATTTCCAATATGTAATAGTAAAACGGAAGGTATGGAAAAAACCCATGTTCACAATTATTTTTTTTAAATCAACTTTTCTACTTTAATATTTGATTTTATTTGTTCTTGGTCTGTAGTATAATAACCGAACTGGCTGTAATTTATTTTGTATATATATTTAATGTTGATAGGCCTTACACAAAAATTAGAATTCAACAAAGAAAAAAATATGGTATGGAATTGCCCCAGGTTATCAAAGATTATAAATCTTCAAACTAACTGTTTCTAACAACAAAATTGTTTAAAATTTTTAAAAAATCAGAATTCAGCCACACTTGGATATAGATATGGTATTAAAAAAAATAAAGATAATAAGGATTTAACATTTTAAAATTGGCTGTATGTTTTGATTGTCATAAACTATTCTACCTACCTAATCTTCCTATTTTGAGACTTTAACACAAAGTAATTAGATTCCTTATTAAATTTTTTTAAGAAAGAAAAAAAATAAGCCGCTCCAAAACTAAATCGGAAACAATAAAAAATAATTTTAAAAAAGAAAAAAAATTAAAATAGAAAACAAAGAAGAAATGAACATTGGACATAAAAATAACTAATTAAATTCTTGTTGGGTTTGTGGAAACAGTGCTTGGATTAATCAGTAGTCAAATAAGAGGAAATTGGTACTAAGGTTGTTACAAAAGTAATGCCACTTATTTTTTAAGGCTATTTTTTACAAGTTGAAGAGCTACAAAGATTAGTGTAACCATTAAAATTAGCAACCTTTTGTGTTCTAAATTTTATTTTCTACATTATGTTTCTCCTTATGTTGTTTTTAGTTTAACAGATTCAAAGGTTTTAAAGAATCTACAATTCAAAAATGTATATGTAATCATATCTGAGTTTTTTCATAGCTTAGAATAAAAGGTATTTATTGATTATCCATTAATTATTTACCAATCAACCAACCAAGCCATTAAACTTGACAAATTGACTTCACATCTATCAATATGAATTAATGCTAACAGCAATTTGATTGATGCTTTTTTGGTTCAAAATGCAGATTATTTTCACCTAATAAAAATTATAGAGCTACTAAACATATTTCAGTTATAAATAGATTGGCTGAGAGTTGTGTAGCATTTGTGATGTCAATTTTGAAGCAAATCAGTTGGTATAGACAATTGATACAATTGTCTATGTACCAATAAATAGTGTATTTTGGGGTTTTTTTGTGTGGGAAATTGTATTTCACATTTTAAATTTGATAGAAAGATATATGCCAGAGTCAAGATGTAGTTACACAGACTACTAAGTCTGTATCTATCTTTAAGTTTGCCCCAAGAGACAGATTGAGAAATAAAAAATAAAGGTTGATTATTAGTTTTATTTAGATTATTTGAACTTTTATTTTTATCTTCAATATTATATCTAATCATCTTTGTTCATTGTTTCTTTGCTTGCAAACATTTTAAGATGATGCTTCATATGAAGATTATTTTGATTTCAATTCAAGCCTTCAATTGTAAATACATAGCATTTTTTCACTTTGAAAATTAATGAATGCATTAGTTTATATCTATTGGAAATTACCATCACCAAGAGGCTACAGGTTCTGAATCATATATTTATTTGCAGCTTTAATGGCTAGGAAAATTAACTCAAGATATCAATTATATTAAGGTGACTGCTTTGACTTTTCTGTGGTTGAAACAATGAAATATTCTCTTACAATTATTATTTTAGCTTATGGAAATATAGTTTATAATAGAGTATAAAATAGGATTTTTTAGATTTTATTTCAGGGAATTCATAAGAGCCTGACTTGTAAAATCCACCTTTTTTTAGTTAAAAAGGTTCAATTTAATGGGAATGTAGATGATTTGTTTAGATCTCATTCCCAGCAAAATACCAGTACATACAGAACATAGATATGCTTATTTTGATGCTTCATTATTTATGAAGCTAGATAATAAAATAATAGTACTAGCTTTTTTTTCTATCAATAAACCTATTTTACACATCTTTATAAACTAGTGGAAACTCAACGTATATTAGTATTTCGACAAGTAGGTTTTATTTCCCCCCAGAAAGTTATAAAATATCATAACACAAAAGAATTATCAATAAAGTATGTTTTATTTCTTCTTTTCACGTTTTCTAATCATTTTTCTTCACTTAAGTGTGTTCAGAAAAAGTTGTTACATTGAAATCCCAAGGGAATCCTCTTAATTTAGGATAAACCAAACATGAATACTAATAAGCAAATTTTCATCAATCTTGAATAATTTATAGTCCTTGTATCAATATCTGTTAATTATTACAATACAAATATGAAGAGAAAAAATCAAAGGAGAAACAAAGATTAACCCCTCTCTCTTTCTCATTTATATATATATATATATATATAAATGGAACTTTGTCTGTCTGCCTGTGAGTTCATTCCTTAAGGGCTCAAAAATGGGTGAGTGGATTTTCTTGAAAATCCACACAGTTGTAATTTATATGTCAGGTAGTGTTTTTAGATAAGCTTTGTATTCCAAACAACACCTAAGTATTGAAACTCAATGAAAATAATCAGCTTCTAGAAGGAATGGCCCAATTTAAACAAAATTTTTAAGTCTATCATTGAAAATGTTCAAAAGTATCAAAAGTATATATATATCCCCAAATTATTTTGCCTACTTTTGTAGGAGAAACTTAAAAATTTGATATATGGGATATTTGGACTTGTGAAACCAATTTGATTCGGTTTTCAGTTGGAACCTCTGTGCAAGACTAGGCAATATTACTAGTGTATGTATAAACTACATTTTAGCTAAATGGAATATCTGAGACTTTCAATATTTTGGATATTTGTTCTAAATTAAAGGAAAAGTCTTCTATAGCAAGAATTAATTTTTTATAACATTTTAGAGTTAAAACAGTTCACATTGATTAGTTATTCTTTATATTGATGATTGAATACATATATTTACAAAAAAAATAACTAGTAGTAATATTTGTGTGAGAAAGATTTTATATTCATGTTCATGTAAAAGTTTCTATATGAATAGCTGTCTAAATTTGAGTAAGTGTATATTATACTGTATTTGAATTTGAGAGGGTCAATTGTATATTAGGAACCTGAAGTTTTACTTTTGTTGATAAAAGTTGAACACAACCTTTCCCTTCCCCAAAAAAGTTTTCTAAATGTGTTCTTAGTTTGGCTCCTTGCTTTTTAATCCTGTAACCATTTTACCATACAACTGAGTGAAGAATGCATTAGGAATTTTCGACAGTACTTAAAATATAGTAATATTCTAACATGCAAATTCTTTTACCATCAGGTTAGAACACCTGTTTGATTCAGGAACCATATTAATGACCTTTTTTTTTTTAATTTTCATCTTTATTCTTTCAATTTGGCTAATTTTCCCCCTCAATTCAATAATTATGTTTCTATCAGTTTCCATTCTACCCATGACACATTCCTTCTTTTCATTTTTTCTACTCCAAACATTTAATGTAATTTGCTCTAAAAATAACTTTTTTCAAATTATCTTGTGTAAGTGTATTATAAACCAAATAATGACAAATCCATATTGTAGTAATAGGTCAATTATGTTCCTAAGATAGTTCTTGTCACATATGGTGGGTTTAAAAATCTCCATATGCATTAAAGACAAAATAAATTTTCTTTAAAATATCGATTTATTTTCCCTGGGTTTCTCAATTCATTTCAGAGTTTAATTGACAGTTGATTTTGAATAAATGTTGGCACTTTTCACAGACAATTATATTTGTCAGATTTTCTTGACTTGGTAGCATTTGATGCATATTAGTTTTACATAAAAACTTTATACAGCTAGCCAGATTATATCATTAGTTAAAAATGATTAAAAGTTATTTTTTTGATTATTATAGATTTAATCAAGATAGTAAAAGAGAATGTATGTATAACAAAAATTGAGAAATTCAATCATCTTTGCATAACAAATTTTCAGACTATTGTTCTAGATCATTATTATAGTTATCCTCAGTGTTTCAATTGATACACAACTTATACAGGTTCACTTTAAAGATTGCAAAAAACAATGAATTATCTTTATCAAAAATATTCAAATTAGAACCCCTTTTTCCTTTTTGAATCCTATTAACACTTTTGAACTATAATGATTTAATCATTAACAATAAGGGATAATAAAATAATAATAAATGATGTAATCATTTAAAAACTGCAAAATAATAATGCTACACACATACAATGAAACAAAAGAATGTTTTCCTTTTCTTTTGTTTATTACATTGATCTGGACAAGGCCAAGTTTAAAGTTTTGTTTTCAACTCATTAGATATATGTATACCTCTATATTAATTGTTGGTAATTTACAATATCTATAATATTTTTTCAAATTTCTACCAGTTTACTCATTGTACTCAGCTTCTGGGTTTGAATATGTTTTTTCATAACAAACCAAGTACAATTGGCAACTTTTAAGACTTATCTCAAAAAACATCTTCCGTGTAAATTTAAGATTATTATTTTCTTTTCAGCTAAACTTTGAATAGGAATTCATTTTCTGGAACACATCTGACCTTTCATTGCTCTCTGTTGACTGCAAATTAAAGCTACTGTTTACAACAGCAGTCTATCTCTTCCACCACCTTTTCACCACTACCCATTCTATTTATTTGCATTTCTTTCTCCATCTTTACAATTTCCCCAATTTTGATTCTTTTCATACTCCACAAAGCTAACATATGCTGTTTAAAACAACACATTCATTGTACAAGTATTAACCATTTCTAAAAACTAACAAATTGGAAACATCATAAGATTCAATGTCAGTAGGTCTTATGGGTTTTATCTTTCTAATTTCAACATGTCAGAGTTAGAACAACAAATCAAGATTTCTTTGTCCAACCATCAATTAAATATGCAATTAAATCTTTCAAATAATCATCATCTTTAGCTCAGATAAGATATAAAAATTAGAGTATTATGGTATAAATAGTAAAAATTCTTTGAAAATGTGCCATCAAATTTTGAAAGACTATTGAAAGTGACTTATTATTCAGACATAAATAAATGTCAATCCCTGATGATGGGCCTGAAGTTGGATACAATAAGCAAAGCAACATAAAAGTAACCTATAACAACTTGAACAAGATAAAAAAAAAAAGACTTCTTTTGACTGTTATCTATAGTTTATTCAAATCTTGACTCCTTTGTTATTCTAGGCCATCTTATTGCTAAAAAATAAATCAAACCAGTTATTGTGCATCATTTTTCCACAATGGTTCAAAAAAGAAAAGAAAAATGATTTTGTTTCAAAAAGTCATTTATTGAATATATACCACATCTCCAAAAAACCTATTTGATTAGATACAAAATGGCTTTTTTTTAAAAGTTCCTTACAGAATCATATCGAAAGATTTTTTTTAAACAAATAATAATACTTATCATTTTGTTTTTATTTTAACATAAGAAAAACTAAATAATAAAGAAAACAAATATAATCATAGTTTCACTGCAGACCTTTAATGGATTTCAAAACAATAGACAAAATCTGGAACAATTTGAAAAATTTATGCACTACCAGTGTTTTTTTTTTGAAGACAGTAGACAAACTGTTCGTTAGAGAACTGGCTCCTATTAAATTTTAAACATAAATCTAAACTTATAATTATCAATAACCCCCACCCACCCCCACAAGGTTTGTTAAAAAGTTTTTGAGAAAATGTCAGGAGAGATAATATTTATTTTCATAAATTACAAAGCTTTGTCCCCTTCAAAACAAGGGCCTCCCACATCTACACACTTCTTCATGCGAAAGACTTCCTCAAAGTCCTTCTTCGGTGGTCCCTTCAGGTAATGGTTGGGTTAACTGAATTTCTTTCAGTTAACCCATCCATAACCCAACATAAGCCCATGTATACACACACAAGTGGATATATCAATAAATTGATAAGTTTTGCATACCTTGTAAATATGCACATACACACATGCTAACATATACATGCTTATACTCTCATATACTATACTGATATTCACATACCCATAGATGTCTAACTACTTGTTAAAAAAATATATATTCAAAAATGCAAGTTCATATTATGATTTATTTATGTTTTCCTATAGTTGATTTGTCATTACAATTCTGCAGGTCAGTAACTCCATAAGTAATATTCTTCCTTATTTGTGATTTATATCATTCATCTTATCCTCCTTAATCATTGTTTCTTACAAAAAATCCTCTGGCTACAATTTTCTTTTTATCAATAATTATGTCAATAATGCTGAAAGCCTTAATGAAAAAAATTCTTAAAAGCCTTCAAGCTGTTACTTTCACCTTTTCATTATCAATGTTTATTTTCTGACATTTAAATAGAAAGGCTAAAGCAAGATATTCTCAGGCCATTCACTTTTCTGACAGGCAGGAGAATGAGAGTAGTTTTGCTAGAAATTGTTCACTTTTACTTTTCTAATAAAAATTCTTTTCAGTGTGAAAACAATCAACACAAGACAATCAGATTAATCTTAATTCAACCTAGGGGATAAAATTAACTTAACACTGAATAACAAATTAAAAACATCTTTTGTAAAATAAAGAAAAAAAAAACAATGACAATGGACACAAGTAAATCATGTAGGAATTTTAAGAAATTAATATTAATGTGTTGGTAAAATATTCAAATATATCTTTGGCTTGACAATAGTGGTAAAATGTAGTTAAAAAAATTATAGTATATTGAAAATGTGAATTCACTCTTTCAGTTTAGATTCTGGTACTATATTTTTGGACTATAATTTTTTTCTATTTTAGATAAAAACCACTAAGTCAGTTATTACTTAACACAAAAAGTTATTTAACTATACATTCTATTTATTAAGCATTAAAAATTGAAAAAAAAAATCATCTTTTGTTGTTATGTTCAAAATTAAGTAGAGGAAATTAAAACAGTTTTCGGCTTTGAATGACCTAATGAGGGTCGAAATGTTTGTTCAATCAATCAATCAAAAACCTTTCTAGATAAAGTTTTTTTTTTAATTTTGTTAAATGTTCTATGAATAAAAATACAACTTATTCAAATATAATTTTAAGATTTTTTTTATTTTCCTTTAAAAACAAAATATGAATTTTATTTTAAAAAACAGGATAAACTCTTTTTCAATCAATTTTAGAAATTCAATTATTAAGGTTGTTCTTGGGTGTAGGTAAATAAGTAAAGAAAAGATGAGATGTGAAGCATTTTTTTTCTATTGTAACTAATTGATTTTGTTATTTTTTTTTATTGTGTTGAAAATAAAAAACATATTGTGGCTATATCAGATGTTTATTTTTTTTAATATGATTGCAAGTTAGATTAGATCAAAACATTTTTATTCTATAATGAGAAAACTATTAATTTGCCTAAAAATATGTGTTCTAGATTTTTTATTTATAGTTTTCTTTCAAAATTTTGATTAGCTTACTGTTTGTTATCATATTACAATGATAATCATTTAACGACAATCAGTTTTTTCAGCTCGAAAAAAAAATATTAAGTATTAGTTATTAATTGGTTGAAAAATTTATGATAGATATTATGTCTTAGAGATCAATTTACTTAGAATTCTAAGAAACATTTTGTTACTTATATATGTTTGAAGAAAAAAAAAGAAAAAATCTAGATGCCTGTTGATATAAACATTCAACTGTTTTCCAAGGAATTTTTTTTAATATCATTCTTTTTTTTTTTAATTATATTTGCTGTGATTTTTCATTTTCTTTAATAATAATGATAATAATAATAATCCATATTTTGCTTAATCCTTCCCTACATTGAAATTGAAACTATAGATATATAATTAAATTAAAAACTCCATATCAGCTCACTCCCTTCTTACTACAGCTTATGAAACAGACCCACCTTTAGTGAGGTCTAAACACAGACCTCAACATTTAACTTGACTGCTTGAAGCAGTTGGGTAGAGAGTAAAGCTTTATAGCAAGTTTAGTGACATCCAATCATCACTCAGAAAGCTTCACTAACATTGCTGGCTGCAACCATATATTAGATTAAATTGCAAACAGCATATAAGCTAGTTTCATTGTTCTTACAACTTGAGAGTACAGTTTATGCCAACAGATCAACCCTAATTGAGAATCAAACACAGACCTTTAGTGTTTCCATTGGATGTTTCAACCATTTCACTTAGAGGCTGTTTACTGTGAGCATCAAATTTTTATTCCCTTAAGAACAGTTATTAAGAGAACTCCACCAGCTTCAAGTGGGTCAAGGTGGAAAGTACATTGAAACTCTCTAATGAACATGTAGAATAGTGGAACAATTGGGAAATTTTTTTTCTTTCGGGGACACAAATAGTCTTCAATCTGGGCTGGGGTGTATAATGAATGATAAGAAGCCTGTAAGTGAATAGTTTTTGGCACTTACAAGCTTTCTTCCACAACAAGGTCTGCTTCTTGAATTCAGGGTCGTCGTCATTCTTCTTCTGGCAGGGGGGAGTTCTCGGTCTACCTCCAAATGGGTCTTCTTACCCTGTTGTGTCCATTACATCTTTGGTTCCTGATTCATTGCCTTTATCAGTCGAGTCTCCTGTTGTTTTACATTGTGGCTTTCTTCTTTCCTGACCCTTTTCCATGTTTTCTGGATCTGAAATATTAACCTCTTAGAAAAGAGATGAAGGCAGGAAGCTTTTTTTGATGACCATCTTTATTCACTTGCAAGTATACTCCACCCAAGTGACGATTGACTATGTGACATTTTCCTCTTAAACTACCGGTGCGGTCATCCTAGTGACTCACACGACCAGTATCCAACACTTCCGAAAGCCGACATTACCCATCTATCTCCCCCACCCCCATAATATTACAAACATAGCATAATTTAGTGTTCCTTGAATCCAACTCAAACCAAACTATTATATAGACACCATGAAACATTTTCTTCCTTGTTTCCTACCAACAACTTCAATATTAAATACCTCAGAGGTTTAGTCTGGTAAAATTATTGAGATTAAAGTTGATAGTGTGTATTTTGAAAATTTTACAGCTGTCTTCATATTTGTTCCCTTCACATTGTTTCAGTTCATATCCTCCAGCCTCCTTCTTTGGGAGATTCTGTTTCAACTTATGAATCTTCAAGTTTGAAAATCTTCTCAGAATTTGAAACTGAACCCTTTATTCAATGCACATGAGTTCAAATTTCCATAAAGGCTGTCCAATTTTATCTGGAGTTACCTGATTAAGGCCAGGGGATAAAACTGCTGAAATATCATTAAAAAACAAAAAAAAACAATAAAGATCAATTCTGTGAAAAGAATATTATAATTTAAAGTTTTTTGTAAAAGAATAATTCAATTAAATTTTGTTTTATTAGCACATCTTTGAAGAAGAAATGTTTCAAAATTTAATTTAGTTTTATTATCCCATTAATTATTAGGAAACAGATTGTAAAAAAAAACTTTTGTTGACCTATACTTTGTAAGAAAATTAAAATTAAGATGAACAACATACCTAGAATGTGAGAGTAGTTGTAATTCAGTGTTGCAGACCAATTTTCTCATCATCCTTATGATGCAGTTGCAGTTTAAATAACATTATTACCTGGATGATCTTTTCATAAGCAAAACATGATTTTTGTTTTAATTTAATACTTTTATGTTGGATATAATCTTTAAAATTATTTTTGTATTACTCTGCTATTAAATATTTCTTCTATTGATGACCAGGAAACATGATAGGATAACAAATTCTTCTTAAGAATAATTCAATGAAGAAAAAACTATCACTAATCAAGATATTTATCTGAGATGAAGATTGAGAAATGTTCCTATTATGTAGACACAGTACTTTATGTTGCAAGTTTTGACTTGTTTAAATTCTGCTAAGTATTTTTGAGATTATCTATTGTTATACTGGAAGTATTGATTGAGGTTGATCAGGGTTTGCAAAAAGCTCCTTTTGATTTTTTTTTTCTTTTCTAAGAAAATTATATGAAAGATGAAAATTATTTTAGTCAACTATGGTTTAATTAACACCCAAATAACTAACATAGGCTCCCACAAAGAATACCCACAATTATCCTAATTTTTAAAGTTGACCACTTATCAGCTTTTTTCCCCCGATATCAAAACCAAACTGAATTTATTCAACAGGTCCAAATAACCAATATATCAAATTTCAAGTCTCAAAACCAAAAACTGGCAAAATTTTTTGGTAAAGAAAATTCCTCAGACACACATTAGGTAACTTATATATTTATATACTAGATAACAAATTTCTTTTATTTTCTGAATTCCTTAGATGATGTTTGATAATTTGCATTATTCATATTAACCAACTGTTCATATAAATAGAAAATTTTTATGATAGTTTCATTAAATAATAATTAGTGTTGATTTATTTTTTAGACAGGTACATAGGATTGTTCAAATAGATTTTCTATTTCAAATGTTTGGTTCATTCATTTTGAATAATCTTATTTCTTGTCAAAGGAGTTAATTTTCCCTAATATGACCTTAAAAAGTATCTTCCATAGTATGTTTTAATTAATTTTAGTAATTGCTTTGTTTCACTACTTTTCTAATTTTCTGCTCTGTAATCTTTAACAATTTTCTAGAACATGTTTTTTTTTCATAATGGTTGATCTTAATTCACTTTATCAAAAAATAAATTATTGACAAACCTTGATTTCCATGTACTTTTTTTTAAATATCTTTTTATTAACCTTCAATGTATTTCTGTGTTTTGTATTTTTTTACTGCTTTGCTCATAATTAATGTCTATTCTTTTTCATACAATGAACATCTTTCTTTCTAAGATTGATTTCAAGAATTTCCCTCAATCAGAAAATTGATCCTCCTCAGCCATGTCATTTGCCCTGAGAATGTCTTTTAGAAAACCTCTTTAGGGTGCATTTTTCAGGTTTCTCTCTTTGTTTGACAAGTCTGGCTTAGTTAAACCTTGATAGAATCTGCCAATACACAAATATAGATAGTCAAGATTTTAGAAAATCTTATATGATAGAGAATTTATCTAAGCATGGTATAGCAAATGAATTACCGACACTATCAATGACACTTATATTCTATTAATATACATATAAACTTTAGAATTTAAAAAATAGCTAAAAAAATGAAGAAAAAGCATATATTTCAACAAATTTTACTTAAATATTCAAGCAAGTTTCCTAAAGTGATCGAGTGCTTGGATTTTAAATCCATAATAGTTTGGATACCAATCCTACTCTTGTGTTCACTTTTAAGCTAATACTTTGTGCCAAGTTAGAATTCCTCTAAACTATAAGTTAAATAATATAACTGTTGTCATTTTGACAACTGGATTATGAAAGGAAGACTTTTATTGAAAATGATTGTTTTCAGCATTGAATGATCAAAAAGATTGCTATGATAAAACAAAACTAACCTATCAACTAACAAATCTAATTTTTCTTAAATTTATAACTAGCATTTCCACTTTTTGGGTGGTTATTTTATATTAGATAGTTTTCTATAACATAGGAACAGTTGATAGAAAAAATCTGGTTCTAAATATGCATTAGTTCATTGGGAAACAAATTGATAGTTAAGCTCAATATTAAACAGCATTTAGATTAATTTCATGCAAGGGTTTATTTAAAATATTTCTAAAAAAAAAAAGTGAAAGATTTTAAAAAACAGAATTCCAAAAGTTGCTTTTTTTCAAACAAGAATATTGCTATTTAGTGGCTGAAGTAACTGGGAAGGAAAAGAAGCTTTTTTAATGCAAAAATTGCTCTAAGAAGGATATCAATAAAAAATTTTATCATTTTATTTCAGAAATTCAGGGTGACAAGGAAATTATCAATTCTGTTGAATACAGACTGAATATTATTGTCTTTATCAAATAAAGATATAAAAAAAAACTAATTTGATTTAGAATCAGTCATGATATGTTTACAAATAGAACCAGAGACTATAAAGCAAAATATAGTATTTCTAGAGTCAATAGCATTTTTCATTTCTTTCCTTCAAAACATGACAATTTATACTACTCATTAAAATTATTTCTTATAGTGATACATGAGTAAGTGTATGCCTTGTAAAAAGCAATAATAGTATTATATTATTCTTTCAAGGATTTTTAACAGAAGGAAATATCCTCTGTATAAATTAACTATTAGCACAAGACATATTTTGCTATACTTCTCCAACAAAACAAATTTTAGATTAGTATTAAGTAGTGGTGATCAACTAATTAAAACTAAGATTGATCAGGGGTTTCTAAATTTAATTATCTATACTTCAACAATGAATTTGATTATACTTTTATTATTTTGTTTATGGCATTATGAATATAATGTATAAGAAAGAGAATCCTTCCTCTCTTTAAAAAAAAGATTAAAAACAGTTGCTTAATGCATGATTGAAATTTTTTAATTCTTTTAAAGTTTGAACACATCATCCTCATTGTAGATTGATCGTATAATTTTTGTTGGCCATACATGATTGCATAATGTATAGAAATAAATAAATGCATTTTGATTTCTGTCACCCTGTCAACAGAAAAGTTTACAGCTGTTTTTATTGATCTAATTGTTAAATGAATGTAAAAAAAAGTGGATGGTAGATTGATTGATTGATTGATTTGTTTAACGGCATATCAACCATTTAAGGTCATTTAATGCCGAATCTTCTTTGAATATTAACATATGGTTTTTATAAGGGGAGCTTTTTTTTATTATAAAAGGTTTTGGATATATATATATAAATATATATTGATCAACAGTGTAGATTGTTTTTACTGAATG